>SNQJ01S0026491.1:34009-67939 GCA_010110895.2 Picea sitchensis | reverse complement strand
GGTTAACCATGGTTGACCATGTCAAACATGATCAACAATGGTCAATCATTGTTAAACATGGTTGACCATAGTCAACCATAGTTGAACATCATCAACCATGGTCAAATGATAGTTAACCATGATTACATGATAATCAACCAAACGAAACCATGGTTAAAACATGGTCAACCAAAGTCAACCACAGTCTAACATAATAAACTAAACTCAACCATTGTTAACCTTAGTTAAACATGGTAAACTAAAGTTAACTATGGAAAACCGTAGTCAAACATGGTCAACCATAGTTAAACATGGTCAAACATCATGGTCAACCATAACCAACTATAGTCGACCATAGTAAAATATAATAGATATTTTTGTATTATTGTGTAACACCCTAGTTTTGATCCTCGATGTAGTGTTGTATATTTGTAAATATTATGAATCGTTGGGGGACAACTGATATAATATGCTAAGTAATGTAATATGTAAACATTGTACCATCAAAATAATAAAATGAAATATATCACTGACTATATACAGGTAAGGGCCCGAGTAATGGGGGGCTATGATTCCATAAGAGAGGGGGTTTAATGGGGGTTTTGAGGGGCTTCCACATGCCTTGAGTCTTAAGCCACAATCATTAATTATTTTGTCACTTAACTATTTATCCCTTTAACACTCTATCATTGAATTCATGTAAGAGGATGGGTAAGAAAGTGAGTCCATTCAGTTATGACAACATGGGTTGAGTGTAATCATCCTTGGGGGAAGAGTAAGAGTCAAGAAAACATGGGAGAAAGAGGAAATTTGAGTAGGAAGATGAGCATTTTTTATAGTTAGAAAGAAGTGTGGAAAACCAAAGTTTAGTGTTGGGAAGGAGGAGGTAGCCATAGTGAGTATTAAAGAAAACTTGCTAGCTGGTAATTATCCTAAGAATGGGGTTTCCGTGCCTATGAATGATTTATGGTGAGAAATTACCCAAGAAACATTTGTAAATGCCGTGTGAGTACTTCTGTTGCAACTAGATTTCTTGGATCCCTCGGTAGAGAGATTCTTGACCGATATGTGTTGAATCCCTAGAGGGGATGGAGATTTTCTAAGGGACTACAATAGTGTAGAGAATGAAATATCATCCCTTGGGTTGTGAAAACTAATGGGGAAGAGAGTTGGGTGGTTGGAATTGCTTTAGGAGTCACTCCATTGTGTTTTAGTGGGTGCTTGTTGTCGAGGGTAAATATTGTTGTTTAATAAATGCCCAATCATTTAATTGTCAACCTGAGGAGTTCGTAAACTTATGAATCACATGCACAATATATGCAGGATTGAAGCTGATTTAACCTAATCTAATGTTGAAGATACAATTGGAATTGAATCATTAATCTAATGTGGGAATCTGAAACACACGACTTGGAATTGAATTGTTGAAACACATGACTGAAATGAAATTACGTAAATGAAATTAACTTGGAAATGGAAAATTTCATCAAAGGAAAACAACATGTGAAGAGCAACAAGACAATAGGTGTGAGCTCACACTAACAATAAAGAAATCTCAATTACATTACAATAATCAAATGACAAGATAATGAAATCATGAAACTAATCAAAGAAATGACTATGAACCAAATGACTAACTCCTATCATTGATTTCTAATCATTTTTCAATCTAAATCTAATCTCCTTCTAATCCCATAATGACTAATTAATTTCTCATCCTAATGAATCCTCCCTCATGAAGAGAGAGCACTCTCTTTTATACATGAGAGCTTTGGAAAGAAGATAAGCATCTCATAATTACAGATCCACTTTTCTCTCAACTAATTTCCCATTATTACAAAATATGGTCCCTTCAAATCCTCACACATATCTCTCATACATCTTGGATAAGATATGTTATCCATTCCCCATGATATTCACCTTGAAATAGGCTTGAATTATCTCCTCAAATCTTGAAATGGTGGAGAAAGTATTCGAGAAGTCTTTTTGAATTAATCCTTCACATATTCCTACACATTACAAAGCTCACACATTTTTGAGATATATATGAAAACATGTCGATTTTCTAATATTTAATAATAAATTCTCTTTTAATACTAAATGAATAAAGTGGAAAATAATAAGGTGAAACCCAAATGTATTTATGAAAATGGTATAATGGAATAATGTAATATGGATAAATGAGAGGAATAGTGAAAGGAAAATTAGATGAAAATGTGACATTTCTGAGGCCCAACACTTGTGTTGTTTGAGTGGATTGTAGATCCATAAGAACCTTTTCGTCTTTGTGGACTCATAGTCCCAGATGGGGGTGACTCGTTTTTGAGAGAAATGGAGCAACATAGTCTATGGTTGGGTGGAAAATCCAACATCTGCAACCGATTGTGTAAATATTCACAAAGATAAGTGAGCTGATCATTGTTTTCTTTATTCTGTGAATGATGTGTTCAATTTATGTTATGCATGTTTAATTGTTGTCGTGTAAGTTTAAATTATTTGAATTCACATTTTTAAGAATTAATGATCACAAAATGAGCCTGTTGTAACACACCCCACCCCCTAAACCCTACTTAGGCTGATGGGATGTCGAATTTTTTCTCTTCCTTACCAGTCTGAACTTGGGTCTTAACACCATGGGTAGAAACCTGCCCACATGGAGAATTCCTTAGGGTTTTCTACACAGTCTGAAGCCATTCCATACCTATCAGAATGACCTTCTATTGTCTTAGGGGTTTTACCCTTTCCCACAATCTCTGTCCAACATAGATTCCATGTGGATTCCTCCACTTCATCTATTTTGATGGGAATATTGGCCTAGGTACTAATGTGGCAGTGGCATGTTCTTGGACATGTCACACTCCCTTAGAAATCATTTAGTGGAATGCAATTG
This sequence comes from Picea sitchensis, assembly GCA_010110895.2. Taxonomy (NCBI): domain Eukaryota; kingdom Viridiplantae; phylum Streptophyta; class Pinopsida; order Pinales; family Pinaceae; genus Picea; species Picea sitchensis. The sequence goes on along the minus strand of SNQJ01S0026491.1, from coordinate 65,070 downwards.
CAAAAACTAGTAGATAAACCCTCTCAGATGAACGACTCTCATTTACTCGACTCAGTTTAGATAAATGATTGGCGGTGAGTCAGATTCTTCCTCGTTGGGGAGACATGTATGCAATCCCAACCTTCACCTTCAATCCATTCTTTTCAACAACCTCACTCTTGACAGATCTAATGGTCAGGAGCTAGGGAAATCAATAGTCCCAATTCACTTAGAACCTTCAAACCACACAATGGCTAACGACCTCACCTCATTCTTCTCCAATCACTTGACAGGTGGGGCCTGTTATCCCCTATCCTAAGGATAAATAAGGAGATTATGTATCGAGGCCCACAGGTCCTATACATGGAATATCGAGAGCCATATGACTTGAGCTTGGCTGTGGAGGGCCCATCTTTTTTTCAGCACCTCCGATCTATCAACAACAACAACATCCATCCCATCGGATTGGTTTTGAAGTAACAATGGGTCTTGCTCCATGAGGCAATGAGTTCGGGTATCATGGTATGTTTCACTATTATTCTCAAAACATTTGAATATGTGCATTGAATTCCTTTTTGTTTCATGACGTTTGATTGGAAATTATGCTCCTTAACTTGTCCATACCTGGGGGGGATTACAGGGTGCTCTCGTAAGTTGGTTCCCTTAGGGATGAGTTTCCACTGGGTGGGTCTATGAAAGGTCATCATCCATTCCTTCCATACCTACCACTTTTCATCATTATCCCTCTCATATTTCCCCTACATTGGTTCAGGCATTGGGTTTTCCAAGCTAGTAAGGGTTGTACCTTGCCTTGTGGGAAGAAGGGGCTAAAGGCCCAGAGGGTAAAATTTGTTGGAAAAAGTTAAAATCCAACATGAAACCTTGAGATGCTTTTCCCAAGGATTCCCTAGAAATCAATAAAAGGTTTCTCAACAAGAAAATGAGACTCGTAAAATAAAATAAAACTCAAGATATAGTTGGTGGATAGGAGGTCTCATCATGAGCTGACCTATTAGGTCCATGGGCATGTAGTGGTATGAAACTGCCATCCATCTGGTCACCAAACCAGGGTAGTGGCTCTTGGTGGCATAGCCAAGAGAAAGGGGGTCTCATCATGAGCCAACCTTCTCATCTCCATGAAATGCTTGTGAGTAACACTGTCACCACTGGTCACCACACCAGGACAATGTCCTCCAACTATTCTCTTGAAAAGAAAAGAAAATAAAACAAAGAGTAAAATGCGTTGAATGGGATAGGAAACAATGGAATCCATGACAAGGTGAAACTCTCCCTCTACAAAGGCACCCACATTTAAGACCTACATTTCCCTTTTATCACTGCACCCCTTGCCTAAACATCCCCTGCACCATCTCATGCATTTACATGACCTAGATTTGTATTCACCTTGGAAACACCCCAAACATGAGGAGGATTAGCCCAATAGGACATCTTGCGACCCTCTCCAAACCTAGCTTGTTAAAATGCATAATGTCTTTGAGAATTTGTCTAGGTAAAGGGGGGTTTGATGCACATGTTTGGGTAACTTGATTATTAGATGTGATTGAAAATTTTATATGATCCCTGTGACTTATGAGCCCATGGAGGGCATACTTTTTGCTGCTGCAGGACCATGCCCGACGAACATTTACATATGGGGAGATGATTAGTTTGGACCTCCATGGGGCTAAAATCCCACCAGATGGATGTTATGACACCAACCAGAGGCAGAGGGATACCAGAGGTTTTCACCAGAGAAAAAGGAGGAAGTTCCACTAGAGACACTTTGGAAATCATAGACCTAGAGGGGTCTTGCCCTCCCACCATGATGTTGGACCTTGAAGGCCTTTGACATCATCATTTTGAGCCTTGACGTCATCCAGTTAGGGTTTTGGCATGAGGATGGCTTGGTTGGCACATGTGGCAGATTATGAGGCATTTTGAAGCCTAATGTTTCACTTTGGAGGCCTAACATTCCATGAAGGGGCCTAACATCACCCTAGGAAGGGCATGACATCATCCCTAAAGACAAAATTAGGGTTTTAATTGTTAATTTTATTTAAAACCGGATTTTTGATGTAAATTGGCTGTGTTGGCCTTTTTTGACCTAAAATGTAATTAAAGGTCATTCATATTGTATAAACAGAGAGTTAAGAATATCATTTTTGGATCATATTTCACTCACACAAGTGTGAGGTTTGAAATTCAACCTCTTTTAAGGCTTATTGGCTGAAATTAAGTGTTGCACAACTCTTGGGGGAGGCTATTTTTGGTGTTATTTTTGCATTTTCATTGTGGAAAGTCTTGAACTAGGGTTTGTGGCTAGATTATTCTTGATGAAGTAAGTATAAATATGCAATCCTTATTTATGTTTATTGGTTATGGTGCATTTTCTTACTCATTTATAAGATTATGAAATTGCTAGTTTGAAACCCTAGGAGAAAATCACATGTTATTGTCCTTTTCTTTATAACTCTTCACCTACTTTATTTTGCTAGAGAACACCTCCCTTGAAGGATATACTAGAGCCCTAACTTTGTAACACTCTAGTATCATTGCTTCATTAAGCTTCATACATTTATTTTAAGCTTGATCTAAAGAAGAAGGAAATCGATAGGGCCTAGGGTTACCTACTTCCTAGCATTTTGATGCAGACCACGCTTCTCTCCTAAGGGGCTGCACGACCTCCCAATCAAGGATATTTGATTTCTGAGCCAAATCATCTCTCTAAAACCTCAATGGTCTCACTTGTGATTTAACACAGGTCCTTTTAGTCTTCCCGTGCAGGTTCTATGGTACCCACAACCTCTTCCTTCGCGTTGCTAAACTCTCAAGTTTTAGGCGCTAGCTCTTCTCCCGTTAGCCCTCTCCCGTATGTGACTTCGGGCTATGTCCTCATGTAATCACACGATTGCAGGGCGACCTAGAGTGGTTTTAAACCACATCGCTTTTCTTCCCGTAATTCACTAGTAGCTGCCACGTATCCCCCTAGAAACACCGTGGTTTCGATTGCAGCCCTCTCCAAGATTTTTAAAACTCGAGCACCTTCTATACTTGCAATTAAGCATGAATATCGATCTTGTGATCTTGGGCGTTGCCTCTTGATCAACGACTGAGATCTATCCTCTCTCTGCCTTGGTCAACTATCAGTCAATGACCCTTTTCCTCCTTTCACCTGCACTCCTAGATCTCCACGATCTATTGACGTGTGCCCTCTTTCCAAACCGAAGACTACGGATGATTTCTCCCTTCGGGATTAAGGATTTTCAATTCTCAACTCTTTCTTCCTCCACATTACTTCCACTCGAATTTGACGATCTGTCAATGTGTGTTCGTCACATATCGACGACTGTGGTTCACTTCGCTCTTCGGGTTTCGGGAGTTTCAACTCTCAGTCTTCACTTTCTCCCAAAATTATTTCACCCGAAGATGACGATACGTTGACGCATGTCCCTCACAGATCGACGACTGTGGTTCACTTCGTTCTTCGGGCTTCAGGAGTTTCAACTCTCAGTCTTCGCTTTCTCCCGAAATGCTTTCACTCGAAGTTCACTGATCTCTGCCGTGTGCCCTTCTAAATTGGACAACTACGATTTACTTCGGTTCTTTAGAGTTCGGGAGTTTCAACCCCTCACTAAAATCCTCTAAGTGAATTTCCCCCGAAGTCTTAGATCTATTGACATGTAACCCCCTGGCGACCAACGACCATGATCTACTCCGGCTCTTTGGCCATTTCTCCCTCTCCCTGTCTACAAATTTCTAAAGTTGTAGATCTTGCGCCGCTTGTCCCTCTGGATGATGGACGGTCCCTAGCCTCTTCGGGACTTCAACGAATCCTCTCTCTTGTGTGCACACAGAGACTTAAAAATCGTGCACTTTGCCCAGATCCGACGATCCAGAATGACCTTGCTCCCTCTTGAACGGATCTTAGTCGATGACTCGTGAAAACTTCAAAGCTTTGTTTTCCTTGAATATTTCTCCCGCTATCTCTCTTGAGATTTCTCTCTCAAACCCTTTGACTACTTAGAGGGTTACTTCGACACTTAGTCGAATTTTGGATCTATGCACTCCTTGCAACAGATTCTTATGCAAGACTTACCTTCTTGCGGGCGACTGTGCACGCCTTGCAACAGTCCCTTTGCACTCCTTATAAATGGAAAGTTCATGCTATCTCTTCTAAGATTATGAATCAAAACAAACTCTGTCACTCCTTGCAACAAATTCTCATGCAATACTTAAGTTCTTGCGGATGACTATGCACACCTTTCAATAGTCATTTTGCACTCCTTGCAAAGGGAAAATTTTGCGCTATCTCTTCTGAGTTTCTGAATCAAAACATATTCTGTCAACGCACTCCATGCAGACTGTATGCACACCTTGCATTAACTCAACGAAGAGAACAATCGAAACTTATCTAAACACTTCACAGTTTCATATACTCAACAACATAACTCATTCATTCATGAAAACAAAAAAACAGGGAATTGTAAACAGTAGCAACACCATGCATTGGATCAATTTTCCTCTGTTATATTCATTTAAAAGTAAATGGATACAACCATGATAAAACAACAACTAAAAACTTAGAAACAACTAAATCACAACAATCTCCTACTAACTTGCAACAGCCTCATTCGGGCATACAACACCTCTATTTATCTCAGAGGGTTCTTAGGGTTCCCTCCGACTACTCGTCTTCTCGAAAAAAACCTAACTGCTACCTAAGTTCCGTTACATTCAAGACTAGGAGTGAAACTCCCATATCACTCGTGATCATTCATCTCCCAAGAATTTGATCTTATTTAGTTTTCGATCATTTCAAAAATATTTATAGGAAACACCAACATTTAAGATTGAGAATGTTTCAAAGGCATGCTAAGGCGCTGAGTTGTCCCTCCACTTATCCTTCCTGACAATGCTCTTGCATCATACTCCCTTGGACACATATTCATGGACTCTTGTCCATGAGCTCCTGCACTGACTTTCCATGCTTCTGGATATCAACTTCATTTTCCAAACTTGCATCTTCTATCGGGTGTCCCTTCCACTGGACCAAATATTCAAAATTGGTCTTCCTGTTGGTCTTCTTGCCAATCCTCTGGTCAACGATATTCTCCATCTGTGGTTTTTCTACCACAGGCATCTGCTTCTTCCAATGAATCTTCTCCTGATCTTCTGGTCTCTTTGTGTCATCTTCCCTATAAAGATATAGGTCTGATATGTTGAATATGGGTGATATGCCCACATCATCTGGCAACTCAATCTCATAGGAATTTGCATCAAACTTCCTTAAGATTTTACATGGTCCTATCTTCTTCATCTTCAACCTATTATATGTTCCTCTTGGGAACATTTCTTTCTTGAGATGTGCCAGGACCTGATCTCCTAATTCAAATTGAATCTCTTTGCAATGTTGATAAACTCCGCACTTGTAATCTTGGCTAGAGTTCTGCAACTGCTCTCTGATTTGGTTATGGAGCTTCTGTATTTCTGCAGCAAAACATTATTCTCCAATGCTTATGATCTCACTCTATTCCAAGTCTCACAACTCAGACGCTCCTCTTGGCTGCAATTCCATACAGTATTTGGAATGGTCTCTTTCCAGTGCTCTTGTTTGGTAAGTCATTGTATGCAAATTCTGCTTGTGGCAGAATTTGATCCCACTGACTATGATGCTCGGTGACCAGAATCCTCAATAAGTTTCCCAAACTTATGTTCACCACCTCAATCTGTCCATCTGTCTAAGGGTGATAAGATGAACTGAAGGAAAAATCTGTCCCAAACTTCTTCCACAGTTTTCTCCAGAAATGACCAACGAATTTGGTATCTTTGTCTGAGACAATAATTTTGGGTAATCCATGAAGTTGAACAACTTCCTTGAAAAATAAATTTGCAACATGTGTTGCATCACAAGTCTTATGGCATGGGATAAAGTGTGCCATCTTTGAAAATCTATCCACCACCACAAATATGGAATCACATCCCCTTTGTGTTCTTGGTAGTCCCAATACAAAATCCATGCTTATTTCATCCCAAGGCCTCTTCGGTATTGGAAACAACTGATACAATCTAGTGTTCTGTATTTTTCCTTTTGCATGTTGGCAGATTCTACATCTGTTTACAAAATTTATCACTTCTATCCTCATACCTGGCCAATAGTATGAACTTCTCATTTGTGCAAATGTTTTATCATGGCCAAAATATCCAGCCAATCCTCCACTATGCTTCTCCTTCAAAAGGTTATCCCTCATTGAGCATTTTGGTATGCAAAATTGATTTCCCTTGAACAAAAATCCCTCTTGAATCATATACTCTGTCCACTAGCTCCTATCTCTCAACATAGGGTTTGCACATGCTTCATATGCTTCCTTGAAATCTGGATCATCACTGTACATTTTCTTAAGGTGTTAAAACCCTAAGGTCTTCACCTGAAACTCTTGCATAATCAAACATCTCCTGCTTAATGCATCAACAACTTTGTTAGCATTTCCAGAAATGCGTTTTATGACAAAAGTAAAATTCTGCATAAACTCAATCCACTTTGCATGTCTCTGATTCAATTTTTCATGTCTGGTTATGAATTATAGAGCTTGGTTATCACTATACAAGAAAAATTCCTTTGGAACAAGGTAGTACCTCCATTTCTTCAAGGCTTGAAATATGGCATAAAAATCTTTGTCATATGTGGAGTACTTTCTCTTAGTCTCATCCAACTTCTCACTGAAATATGCAACATGCCTATTATCTTGTCTTAAAACTGCTCCAATTGCAATTCCACTTGCATCACATCTCACTTGAAATGTCTTCCCAAAATTTGGCAAGACCAGAATTGGTCATTCTGTTATCTTCTCCTTCAATATATTGAAGATCCTCTCGGCCTCCTCTATCCATTTAAAATACTTGTGCCTCTTCTTCTCTGTATTCATCATAGGTGCACAAATTCCACTAAAATTTCTTATGAACTTCCTATAGAAACTTGATAATCCATGGAAGATTCTCACTTCAAACATACTCCTTGGTGATGGCCATTATTTGATTTCTTTCACCTTCTCTGGATCCATCTTCAATTCATTTGAAGAGATCGCAAAACCCAAATAAATGAGATCTGTCTTCATAAAACAAGACTTCTTCAGATTTATCAACAACTTCTCCTGCTGTAGTCTCTTCATCACTAATGTCAGATGTCTCAAATGCTCCTCTTTAGTCTTGCTAAAGACCAGTATATCATCCAGATATACAACCACAAACTTGGAAATGAAATCTTTCATTATTTCATTCATCAACCTCATAAAAGTACTTGGGGNTCTCTTCATCACTAATGTCAGATGTCTCAAATGCTCCTCTTTAGTCTTGCTAAAGACCAGTATATCATCCAGATATACAACCACAAACTTGGAAATGAAATCTTTCATTATTTCATTCATCAACCTCATAAAAGTACTTGGGGTATTTGTTAAGACAAATGGCATAACAAGCCACTCGTACAACCCTTCATTTGTCTTAAAGGTTGTTTTCCACTCATCACCTTATCTCATCCTTATCTGGTGATATCTACTTTTCAAATATATCTTAGAAAAGAAATTTTCTCCACTTAAACAATCCATTAAGTCATCCATTCTTGGCAAAGGAAATCTATACCTGATGGTGATCTTGTTTATGGCTCTCGAGTCCATACACATTCTCCATCCTCCATCCTTATTTGGACTCAACATAGTTGGTACTATGCATGGACTCAATCTTTCTCTAACCAAAACCTTGTCTAACAATTCATAGACTTGGTTCTCTACCTCCTCATTCTCTTGAGGTGTCAATTTGTACGCTGCTTTGTTTGGATGAATTGCTCCTGGTATCAAATCAATATGATGGATGATACGTTCGATGGGTGGAAATGAGTTAGGAAACTCATCCACTACTATGTCAGCAAAATAATCCAACAGTTCTTGAACTTATTCAGGAAAATCATCCATAGAAGTACTTGTAAGGAAAACTTTGGGCTTCCTCACCGCAACGAACTTCATCTCTTGTCCCTTCTTGACTTCACTCAGGAGTTCCTTCCCACTCATGATAAGTATGCTTGTGCTGGATTCCTCTTTTACTTTCTTCTCCTCTATTGGCATCAACATGTGTGTCCTACCACTCTTCTCCAAGGTGTAAGTATTTTTTCTCCCATCATGAATGACATTTATGTCAAACTTCCATGGTCTTCCCAACAAAATATGACATACATCCATGAGAATCACATCACACAAAATTTCATCTCTATATCCTCCTATCTTAAATTCAACGAGGCATTGTTTAGTGACCATTACTTGGTGTCCTTTTTGCAACCATGAGACTTTATATGGCTTCGGATGTGTAGTTGTCTCTAGCTCCAATTTCTCCACCATCTATGTGGATACTAAATTATCAGTGCTCCCACTGTCAATTATCACCTTGCATATTCTGTCTTTAGTCTTACAAGCTGTCCTGAATAGACTGTATTGGATTTTCAATTTCCGGCTCTGGTTTTAAGAGAACCTTCCTCAACATTAGGGATGTTCCATCCTCTACACCTTCTGCTTCAACATTACTTTTTTGTGCTTCGGAAATGTGAGCTTCACCTCCTCCTTCTTTGTTTTTCCCGGGACATTCCCAATACATGTGTCTTGTCTTTCTACAAGCATAACACCTTACTTCTCCTCCTCTTGTTCTTCCTCTTCCTCTAGAAGAAATTCTTCCACCACTTTGTCTCCCTGGGGAACTTCCTCCTCTTTCTGAATGGTTGTGTGGTTTCTCAGTCTCATATTTGGTTTTATGTGCCTTGTCATGGGAAACTCTCTTTCCTTTGTTCGGGCTTCTGTCTCTACCTCAATGTATTTGTTTTCTGGCCAACTTCGCCTCTGCTTTCAGTGCAATCTGATAAGAATCCTCTACTGTCCTTATTGACATCATGCTGATCTTATCCTGGATTTCATATCTCAATCCATTTATATATCTAGAAACCTTTTCTTCATCCTTATCTCTCTGTCCAGTCCTGCTATTCAGCTTTTAGAACTCCTATGTGTACTCTTTCACTGTCATACCCTTCTGCCTCATGTTCTGCAACGTCTTGAAAAGATTTATCTGATAATATTTGGGTATGAATTTAGCCTTCAAATTGAATACCATTCTATCCCAATTCTTTATCTTCGGTTTTCCTTTGCTTCTCCTCCCAGCCTGCAGTTCATCCCACCATAGTGTTGCATGTACTTTTATCCTGGTGACAACATGTCTCACCTTTTTGTCCTCATCGACATATTCATAGTCTAAATATTTGTCCATGGATCTTATCCAATCCAACAATTCTTTAGCATCCAAGTTTCCTTCATACATTGGGATCTTTATCTTTTCTCTAGCTCCCAATTTAACAATCACTCTCAGCAAGTGTTCCTCGACAACATTTTACCCTGCAACTTCTTCTACTTCTATTTCTTCACTCTTTGCATCACCGATGTCCCCAACATTAGGTTCCCTCCTCCGCGCTGCCTCCATCACCTATAATCTTGCACAAAGATATCTCATTTCTCTTTCTACAATGCGATTGGCTAAAGGTGGATCCACACGTCTCCTTGGTGACATTTTGCTCACTGTCTCTCACACACATAGTACACTTTCGAGCTCTTCTTCATTTCCTGAAAACAATTTCAGGCTTTGATACCACTTGATGCAGACTCCCCTTCTCTCCTAAGGGGATGCACAACCTCTCTATCAAGAATCTTCGATTTTCGAGCCAAATCGGCTCTCTGAAACCTTAATGGTCTCACTTATGATTTAACACAGGTCCTTTCATTCTTATGGTGCAGTTTCTATGGCACCCACAATCTCTTCCTTTGCATTGTTGAACTCTCAAGTTTCAGGCGCTAGCTCATCTCCCGTTAGCCCTCTCCCGTATGTGAACTCAGGTTATGTCCTCACATAATCACGTGATTGTGGGGTGGCCTAGAGTGGTTTGATACCACATCGCTTTTCTCCCCTCAATTCACTAGCAGCTGCCACGTATCCCCCTAGAAACACCGTGGTTTTGATTGCGGCCAGCTCTAAGATTTTTAAAACTCGAGAACCTTATGTCCCCACAATTAAGCACGACCATCAATATTGTGATCTTGGGCTTTGCCTCTTGATCGATGACTGAGATATGTCCTCTCTCTGCCTTGGTCAACTATCAATGAACGACCCTTTTCCTCCTTTTACCCGCACTCCCATATCTCCATGATCTATCGATGCATGCCCTCTTTCCAAACCGACGACTACGAGTGATTTCTCCCTTTGGACTTTGGGATTTTTAGTTCTCAACTTTCACTTCCTCCAAAATACTTCCACTCGAAGTCAATGATCTATCGATGCGTGTCTGTCACAGATCGACGAATGTGGTTCACTTCATTCTTTGGGCTTCGGGAGTTTCAACTCTCAGTCTTCGGTTTCTCTTGGAATGATTTCACCTGAAGACAACGATCTATTGACGCGTTTCCCTCACATATCGATGACTGTGGTTCACTTCTCTCTTTGGGCTTCGAGAGTTTCAATTCTCAGTCTTCTCTTTCTCCCATAATAGTTTCACTCGAAGTTCACAAATCTCTGCCGCATGTCCTTCTGAATCGGAGGACTACAATTTACTTTGGTTCTTCGGAGTTTGGGAGTTTCAACTCCTCATTAAAATCCTCGAAGTGACTTTTCCCCAAAGTCTCATATCTGTTGACACATAACCCCCTGGCGACCAACAACCAGGATCTACTCCGGCTCTTTGGTGATTTTGCCCTCTCCCTGTCTACAAATTTATGAATTTGTATATCTTGCACCACCTGTCCCTCTGGATGATGGATGGTCCCTAGCCTCTTCAGGACTTCGATGAATCCTCTATCCTGTGTGCACATAGAGACTTAAAGCTCATGCACTTTTCCCAGATCTGACGATCTGGAATGACCTTGCTCCCTCTTGAACGGATCTTAGTCGATGACTCATGAAATCTTGAGAACTTCGTTTGCCTTGAAGATTTATCCCACCATCTCTCTTGAGATTTCTCTCTCGAACCCTTTGACTACTTAGAGGGTTACTTCGACACTTAGTCAAATTTCGGATCTATGCACTCCTTGCAACAAATTCTTACGCTAGACTTACCTTCTTGCGGGCGGATGTGCAAGCCTTGCAATAGTCCCTTTGCACTCATTGCAAATGGAAAGTTCACACTATCTCTTATGAGCTTATGAATCGAAACAAACTCTGTCACTCCTTGCAATAGATTCTCACACACGAATTCAGTTCTTGAAAACAATTTTGCACACCTTGCAACAGTTATTTTTCACTCCTTGCAAAGGGAAAGTTTCGCGCTATCTCTTCTGAGCTTCTGAGTTGAAACATATTCTGTCAATGCACTCCTTGTGGATTGTATGCACACCTTGCATGAAATCAACAAAGGGAACAATCAAAACTTATCTAAACACTTCACGGTTTCATATATGCAACAACATAACTCATTCATTCATGAAAAAAATAAATAGGGAATTGTAAATAGTAGCAACACCATGCATTGGATCAATTTTCCTCTGTTATATTTATTTAAAAGTAAATGGCTACATCCATGATAAAACAAGAACTAAAAACTCAGCAACAACTAAATCATAACAATCTCCTACTAACTTGTAGCAGCCTCATTCGAGCATACAACACCTCTATTTATCTCAGAGGGTTTTTAGGGTTCCCTCCGACTACTCGTCTTCTCGAAAAAAACCTAATTGCTACCTAAGTTCCATTACATTCAAGACTAGGAGTGAAACTCCCAGATCACTCGTGATCATTCAACTCCCAAGCGTTTTATCTTCTTCAGTTTTCGATCATTTCAAAAATATTTGCAGGAAATGCCAACGTTTAAGATTTCGAATGTTTCAAAGGTGTGCTAAGGCGCTGAGTTGTCTCTCCACGTATGCTTGTTGACGATGCTCCTGCATCACATTTTTTCCTTCTAGGATTTTAGATATTGAGGCCTTTGGTTACTAACACTTCAATCATCCTACCCTTCCTTTAGTTCATCCATTATCATTTGTTGTTTTCCTCTAATAATTGCCGCTACAAACTTTCACTCCATTTACCGTAAAAGGCACTAGTTCACAACTTGCAAGTGATTGATTGACCAACAAACTCTTAAACCATCTACCTTAAGACTTTTACTAACTATTTCTAACTTTAGATTAGACTAACCTACTAAATAATTTTCCACTGTTGTAAAATATTTCTACAACCATGTATAACAACAAAATTTTTATCTTAAAATCAAGATTTAAAGCTGATAATACATTTCCATCATTGCTTTTGACAATCACTATCACTTTGTGAATTTTATGCTATCATTTCTTGTTATTTTTGAAGCACTATTGAGGCATAATTGTGTAGCTGTTGCTAAATATATATTTATGTTATAAACACTTACATTTCTTCAACTTTTATATCATCTTGTTCATTTTATCAACATTCTATGGTTTTATGAAGCACTAACATCATATGGTACTTGCAAATATCATATTTTCTTGTTATCTTGTTCTGGGTAGATACACTTAATTATTATTTTGCTTCATCTCATTAAAACCCTTGGAACTTTGATTAGAGTGACCTGTGAGAGGGGTGGGACTTTCTTGATACTCTTTCCTTAGCCTTCTCAAAACCACAGGTCACTGGGGACATCTCCCCTAGGGTACTACTCCTAAATAGAAAGAGGTGTCTTGTTTAGGTGACAGTGATAGGGCATCCTCCTTATTACACCAATTTAGTACCCACTTGCCTTTGGCTTTGGGCAAGTACAAATTGCACGATAACAGGGCCTATGGTAAGATATATGTATGAGATCTCATTGGATTGAATCCTAAGAATATCAATGGTTCTCGCCCACTCATACTCTCACCATTGGAAAATACCTCCTTTTCACAACCTTGTGGTTCCCTCGGGAAGTTCCTTCCAAATCATAATTTTCCAATGGATCCGACACTCATTGGACCCTCACATCTAACGGTCAGGGATATTGCGGATATAAGATTCACTTGGAACTTAACCCACCTCTACCTCTGACAAGGTTTTCCTATTCGAGTTGGTCCCACAGTAATATCAATGGCTCAGATCTTATTGGCTGTGTTTCCAGTAGATCTATGGCTCTGGTCCTCTCAGACCTTTATATTCAGGATTTTCTCATCATAAATTCCTTCCACCCCTCCTCCATGGATATTTCTAAACTCCAACTTTCCGACAGGCTTAGTGGAATAAATCACGATGGATCTACAGTCCATATCTCGTCACTTTAGCTCCCTGGTAGATTGACATCCCTCGTCGACTTGGAACTTTTCATCGGAAAGTTCACTTCAACATCACTTTCGGGATTTTCCGAAATGCCCAATTTTTGAAATGATTTCTCCAAATCCCAGATCTCCGATGAATAGTCAAGATTGAATCTCCACATCATATCAATGGCTAAGGTCTCTTCAGGTTTTAAAAATGAATTTCAACTGGGTTAAGGGGCATTTCAAGGCATATCAACCCATATCCTTCTTGGAACCATCTTCCAGGTTTTTAATTCTAACCCCTCATGTTTTTGACCTACTTCCCCAATTCACAAGTGATGCCTCATTATGGCCCCCCTGTAGTGAATATTTCCTTATCCTTCAATATTTCCATTCAAAGGCTTGGGGAAACACAAGATTACATGCCTCCATTATACCTCCCATACACATTCGTTTCAAATAATCAATCAATATTTTTAAATGCTCCATGATACCCATAAGACTCATGTTTTAGCATCCAATTAGAAAATTAGAGCTACCAGTGAAGACATAATGCAATTCATATTCATTAACAAACATTTATTGGATACATTGAATACTGATTTGTTTCAGTTTAAATTTAAACTAACCAATTGAATGAGGATGAATTCCTTTCCACCCAACCATAGGATCTATTGCACTTTCTCTCTCTCTACAACAAGCCACCCCTGTGCCAGGCCATGATAACACCAGGGGACTCTCACAAGTTGGATATCAGTTCAAGGAATTGGTCAGGGAGGTTACTCTCCTCCTATGTAAGAAAATGTCATCTACTATGAAAGAAAAAACCTATTAGGAGCTTCTCTCAACTACATTCATGAGGAGAAGCTATCCCTAGCCCTCATTCACTCAGTTTAGAAGTTGCATGATTACATTTTTCTTCACACCACTAAATTCATCACAAATTCCAATCCCATGTAGCACTTGCTTAGCCGATGATTTATCAACAATAATTTTGCTCACTAGATCACAATTCTTCAAGAATTTGATCTTGAGTTCATAACCCCTAAGAGAATGAAGGCACTAGTCCTTGTTGAATTTATCATAGACCTCCCATCTGACTCCAAGGACCCACCAGTGAATGATGAATTTTTAGATGAGCACCTCTTTCTGATTTTGTTAGAAAACCAATGGTACGATGACATTTTAACCTACCTTCACACCCAAAAATTCTGCCCACACCTATGATGAGACAATCGATTGCACATCTTCTATCAAGCTCCTTGATACCTCCTCACCAACAAGGTCTTGTATAGAGATGAGGAGTGGATATCATGTTATGTCAATGCCTCACCTCTGATGAGACCAAACAGGTATGATGGCCATATTGGTGCTTGTTTTGGCCATTTATCAGGAATGTCCACCACCAAAAAATTCATTTGTTCCAACCATTTTTGGCCTACTCTCTTCCACGACTTCATTCACATAGTCAAGCAATGTGAAAAGTGCTAGATATTCATTCTCAAGACTAGAGCTCCACCAAGTCCACTACATCCCATCATCACTGCCAATCTCATATGAAAATGGGGGAATCAACTTTATGTCCTATAATCCTCCATCTACTATGGGCCATAAGTACATCATTTTGGCCATTGATTACTTTACCAAGTGGGTTGAAGTGATAAATATAATAACACAATGGACATAACCACTCATTTTTTCTTCATCCACATCATCACTTTCTTCAACATCCCCAAGCATTTGGTCTTGGACCATAAAAAGCATTTTGAGAATGAGATTTTCCAAGAATTATCCTTGCTACTTGGCTTCACACATGAGTTCAAATCCCCTTACTATCTAGAATCAAATGGCCAATTTGAGGTTGTCAAAAATATTATCAAAATGATGCTACAATGGATAGTCAACAAACACAAATCCAACTAATATCACATTTTATTCTTAGCACTTTGATCCTATATGGAATCAATTAAAATTGCCACAAGGTTTATCCATTTCCACCTCATCCATGGAGTGGAAACCTTTTTTCCCATCGAATGCAAAATTCCAACCCTCTAGATGGTAGTTGAAATGCTTATGGATACCACACCACTTAAACAATGATTCTTGGCCTTGAAGAGAACTAACAAAAAATGATGCTCTTCATTATAAAACAATGAAGATACCAAGAAATAGTCCAAGGCGAATTATGACTAGAAAGTACACCTTTGTTCCTTAAACAAGGGAGACCTAGTCCTTTCTTATGACATTGTCAATGACATATTGGGTTCGAGTAATTTTGGGAATCTCTGGCAAGGCCCTTTCATCGTTAAACACTACTTAACTCAGGGTGCATACATACTTTCTTATACCAAGGGAGGCCTCTTCAAATACCCTATGAATGGGTTGTATTTACAGATACTCTATCCCCAAGAAGCCACTCGCTCAACAACCCATCAAATGTACATCCCAGTTTGTAAATTAAGTAGGTTCTTTAGTCTTGAATTTTACAAAGATTTTGTTTTTGTTGCTCTTGAAAAGTTTTTTTTATTGATCTATCAAAAGATTCATCCATTGACATGCCACAGGTTTTTTCAATGGCGCTAGTTGATGGATTTAGAATATCTCCTCCATGGCTTAGGTTCACCCTCACACTCACTACTTTAGTTAATCGATGTATGCCTAGGTCCGATCATGAATAAACAAGTAGAGTATTATGAAGTAATCAAATTACTTTCCTATGGAAATCAACTTTATATCCATTACCTTATTGTTTATCTTGATTCCCAACTCCTATTATGCACTATTATGCACTTAACATAATCAAATTTACGCTGTCAACAAAATATGTGCTGTCCATTAATATAATATAAGTGAACTACCATAAGCACTTAACATACTCTAATTTGTGGAACAACAACTTGATCGCTGTCTACTATCAATAAGATTCATAACATAAGACCCATATGAACCATAAATATCGTTGGGTAAGTAAATATGGATGAAATATGGATGACACTACTGTGAAAAATATCGCTGAGTGAATAACCTTTACGGTGCAAATAAATATCGCTGTGGATATCTTCCATAAATAGGGATGAAATTACCGTGCGAATAAACCCTTACAGTGTGATTAAAAAGGATGAAATTACTATGTGAATAACCTTCACGGTGGGGATTAAATTGGCACGAATATTGCTGTGTGAATAAATGATTACGGTGTGAATAATGGGGATGAAAATATTGTGTGGATAAACCTTCACGGTGTGGATTAAAGGATGGAAATGCAGCCTAAATGTATGCTGCCTAGCATACATTGCTAAGCGAAAGTGTGAGTTCATTGCTGAGCGAAATTCTAGCATTTTAAAATGAGATTCTGTCTAAGTTATCGCTGTCCAGTAAATGAAGGCTATTAAATATTTTGTTGAGCGAAATTATAGCAAATGAAGGATAAAAATAAATTGCTGTGTAAGCCTCATTAAAATGCAACAAGTAGGTAAGGAACACAGAGTAAATATAAAGCTATTGAATTACATTCAAGGGAGAAATTAAACTCTATAAAAATTACAGTAATATCTATCCTTAAAATCACTAGATGAAATCAATGTCATGCACAACAACAAGCAATTTAATCGCTGTCCAATAGATCTACACAGACATGAAAACACTGTCCTTCAATTTCGCTATCAACAGTCAATGAAATCGCTGGTATATAAAATGTATCGTTGGTATAAATTAAACACGAAAAATAACGGTGTAAATTAACATAATTATAGATAACTATGATCCAAAATATGGCTGGTGTGACATTATACCACTTCAGTGGGCCTAATGGTTAAGAACATGTGTTTCCTCCTAAGGGTCACAAGTTCAAATCCATAGGAGTGTAGAGTATGTATGCCTCCGTAAAACTTTTACCAGTGAAATTGCTGGTGAGGGTCCTTGTCCCACAAATAAGAGGATATCATACAGCGCATATTATATTATTTGGCTATCCATCGCTATCCTTCAGCTGAACCAATATAAAATTTCGCTTTTTAAACTGGAATAAGTATAATAATTCGCTCTCCTTAAATGATACAATTATAACAACATCGCTATCCTTTAATACATATCAAAACGTCATCATACAATTAAGTTTCACTATCATAAACACAGTCATACCATTATGCTCACAATAATTAAATAATTCACTGTAAACATTAATAAATTGTTGTCAACTGCTATTCTAATGCGATCAAATGCAGTGGTAATGGCTGGGTGTATTCGAGGTGTCCGGATTGGGTATTTCTCCCATAATTCATGGTGAAAAATTTGTTCATATGCCAATATCGCGGTGCAATAATGATATGATTTTGCTGTCTAAAATATACGATATGATAGAAATCACATTGATAAGGTTGTAAACAAAAGCATTGATAGAAATCGTTGTTCTAACAATTATATTTCAGGGAAGCCGAGTTTTAACAACGCAGATAATTAACTATCATTGTTGCAATGTTATTACAGATATCCATTAAATATTCAAACAACTCATTAGATATCTATTATCTAGATATCCATTAGATATCACAATGTTACTATTGCAACAGATATCGCCTATATCGCAAACAAATAAATAAGAGAATTACCAATCCTCAAAGTTGGAATCATAAAAAATCAGAGATTTTCCATTTACAACGCTGGGTAAATCATTAGATGAAGGCTGTGTCTTATGCCAAAAATCGAGGAGTAAAAGTAGTGTAGGAAGCCAAGAAAATTCGTGGAGTAAAGATGTCTATAAAATGATAAAGGCTGAGAAAATTTGGGGAGGATGCATAGATTTGCATAAAGGAAACACAGATTCATATGTCAATCAATCAGAGATGAATCAATCCCAACGTAGAGATACTCAAACACAAAGACATAAGGATAAATCATTCCGCAATAATTCAATCAAAACACAAAGGATGCTCATTCGAAACACAAGGATCACGAGATTGATAAGTAGAAAATGTAGAGGATAACTTCGGTGATAGAAAGGAAGAATTTGTCCTTCTGTCATCATCCATGCACATAAAGAAGGGCATTTGAATCTATAAGGGTGTTTAAACAGAAGTGATATTGTGAGTGATTAGGCTCTGGCTAGATTCTTTGAGAGCATGTTGATGACCTGGATAATGGTGGAAGATAAAGCACAATCTTTCATAATAATCAATAAAACACACATATATAAGTTATTGAAATCAGAAATTGGGTTCACCAAAATCCATTGGAACAACAAGAAAGTGGATTACAATACTGTAGGAAAGCAAGTGCAAGACAATGCATGGAAATGAAATCTTAAACCCAGCACAGAGAAATAACATGTGTAATTTAATTTTCATTGCAAGTAACAATCTTAGCCGTGCCTTAGCCAAACACATGCACGCTCGATTATTTTCTATCCCGTGCGCTCGTCCAACTTCCGGCTTGTGGACCCGATGTGACCTCACGCAGATACCTCCCGATAGCGCTAGGTACTCTTCTTCCCCACAGGCCCCAGGAGCTGCAAAGGGGCCACACACACTATACCAGAGCAACTGGCACCTAGCTCACCTTGCAAGGTCAAGCTACCACTTTCGTTACTTTCGAGCTGAGTATCCCAAGTCCCACAAGATAAGTTAGTCAAATCAAAATTGACTGACGTATTGCATAAAGATGAGATCCATGGCCCTCCTCCTCCATCCTTTTTATAGATTTTTTAGGTGATTTCTTTCCCAAATTCTCATTTAATTTCTTTTTCATTAATTTAATCGGAAAAAACCTCCCCTTATTACACATGTCACCCATCCCCTAGTTGCGCAAAATTAATTTTATTAATTATTTAATTATTCTATTTCCCTCACCCACCCGGCATTCCTAAAATGCTCCTTGGTGTCCCCATATTCCCTTACACATCTTAAATTACTTACGCCTTTACTAAATTCCTGGTTGAGTTCATAATTAGAAAGTTCTCAAAGGGAAGATTCCTTACTAAGTTAGATCTTCAACTTTTTCCTTACGTTTCCTTTTCTTTATGTTCCATACTTTCCTTTAGTTTCCTATTTCTTTTAAAGTTTCCCTCTTTTCCCCTTTTAACTAAAACTCAAATTAACAAGTGTAGAAAACGCCATTTACCCCTTTTTCTTTAATTAAAATTAAATTGTAGATTAAACAATCATTTCCCTTTTAAAATTTAATCCCACATTGTAATTTGATTTTAATAATTTAATTGAATTTCTTACCCCCTTCTTGTTACATGTTTAATTATGATTATTATTTTTGACCACATGTGTTACTTGGACCTAGATTTTAATTTCACTAGAATGGGAAACAATTTTTAAGGGAAAAAAAAAAAAAAATCTTACTTATCACATCATTCATTTAAGGCCATCTAGGTTTTATTCACTTACTCGTTGAAATCGCGGCGTGCCCTTGAGGATACTAAGTTTCTCGAGGGTTCCACTCTTTTCTATTTAGCGATGTGTCGCCCGGGGCTTTATGCTCAAGGTGCCGCTTCACCTCCTTCCAGTTTTCCTTGTGGCGTGCCCTTGGGGCATTCACGTTATCCCAAAGTGCCACTTTTCGTCTTTCCGTTTCAGCAATGCGATGTGCCCTTGGGGACCACACTACATACTCAAAATTTGACCTCACCTCTTTTCGTTTTTCCTTAGCGATGTGCCCATGCCGGGGATGCACTCCGTTCTCAAAGAGATTGCCACTCGCCTCTTCGACTTGTTGAACATCAAAACCCACGGAGTCAATGCCTGCGCCCAGAGTGATCTTGTGGGAGACTAAGGGCCTCTCTAAGGAATAAAGGCCCGCCTTGTCACGTGCCCGGAATCATCATGGCCCGGCCTTTCATGGTCGCCCTCCGACATCATTGGGTATTCTCTAACTATGTAGTCGTTAACCTATAGTTCGAGGAGACCCACGGCCGAGTGTGTTAGTAAGGTTGTGTTAGGTGCTTTGTCCACCTCTCCCTCCAAATTTTATGGTTGTCACAGTAGCGGCCCTCTACTCTACATGTAGTTTGGTCGGAAAGCTGTTGTCGGCATGCATCCAATCAACTAAATCATGTCAACAAACGTAGTGTCCATCATAACATCATAATATATAATCATTTGTACATGTGTCACATCAATAAATTCAAACCCAATAGTCCACTCCACGACGATCCGGATTCAGGGGGTTTCATCAATGCACCACGCGTCCTCAATGTCAAAGTCCTGCACACTCAGGAAAAACCAGGTCAATAACACCTGCTTATGTGAATACAACAAAATAACATATAGATCAATCCATAATTTCTCATAATCATAATTGAACGATCGATAGTATAATAATTAGGATCACTTGCCGGTAAGTGTCGCGAGGATAAGTTCACTTAGTGAGCTCAAGAGTGGGATGTTACATACACCTCTATCTGGTTTTAAACTTTCATCGAAGAGTTCCTGATATATAAATTTTGAAAATAAAGTGTATCACAATATGTAAGTCTATCTATCAAACAAAGGAGTGAAGCTAGCGGAAAGCATATCATATCGCAGCGGTCCAGTCGTAAGTCGGACTATAAGCTGTCCATGGGAGCTTGACAGAATCTCTTGTTGTTGATCTGCGTGGCCGTCGAATGTGATAGTCAAAATATGGATTGGCTCGATGCGTGGCGCACCTCATCCGATACATGCAAGGTATTCAAGTCAAACACATGTAGGATCACTAACGCAATGTCAAACAAAGACCACGAAAGAGACATCAAACTGCGTATCGGAATCAAGCAAGGGCTAGTCAATAGGCCCGCGACCCTCTCTTTTCAATCTTGGAAGGATCCATGGTCTAGGAGATAGTTTAGCACCCTTTCAAAACTTAATCGAACTCTTATGCGGTTTCACGCATGATAATGCTTCGATCGCCACATCGTAACTACGGTCGAAACGACACGCATCGACATAACTACTGCCGATCCACGATGGCTTCCCTTGATCCTTTGTCTTTTTAGTTTTTCATTTAATCTTCCATTTCTTGGATTACTCCTGGTCCCACCAGGACTCTATCCCCAAGCCGATCCCAAATCAAAAGTGCAGGTTAAACCGTGAAATAAACTTAAAGAAAGAGCACCATCTTAATGGTGCTTTGATACTTGTTATATACTAATTCTACCGGTGGAAAGAATTCTTTGGCAACCGGTTGGTCCATCAGATACATGTGCAACATGTCTTCCAAGATTTAATTTGTTCGTTCGATCTGCCCATACGTATCACCGGTGATCGCCAATGCTAAAGGATTAAGTTGGGTTCCCATGCACTCCGGAAACTAGTCAAAAATCATCCAATAAACATCGATCCTCGATCAAATATAATTATTCTTCTTAGGCATGCCATGCCCTCACAATATCGTTGAGTAAACTCTAGCTAGGTCTGGTGCCTGATACATCGTACAAACATGAATAAAATGAGAACTCGCCGTCGGAGTGCCGACTACTACTAGTAAGTGTACTCGCGCTGTGAACAATCCGAAATGAAATCCATGGTACACTCCCATTTCGGTCGAGAATAGTGTGGCGGCTATATTAATCCTTTTGGATGTCTATGTTCGACCTTCACTTGCTGACAATCTTGACATCACCACGTGATTGACTATGTCTGCCTTCATTCCTTTCTAGAAGAATAAGGGTTTTAAGTCTGTCATCGTCGCCGTGAGTCGGAAGTGAGCCATGCCATGCCACTCACCTTGAGCCTCATTTAGGATCAGATCCTCAACTCATCGTTCGGGGTGAATGCGATAAATTGACCTTTAAATCTCGGTATACTTACGTTATGATAAAATCTTCATTTTGAACATTAATTTGTGTTTTGTCAAAACAAATCCTTGACCTCTTTGTACGATCCTTCGTCACTATAAAGTTAGAATCTTTTCCCATAGATTAAATGCGAGAGCATCCACCAAGAATATGTGTGGTCTCGGACTCAATGCATCCGCCACTTTCTTCATTGTTCCTTTAATGTAAGAAATCTTTCATCGTGCTAAGCTAAGGAAATTCCGACCAATCTTTGGTTGTCAAGCGTTCGGGGTTGCGTTGTAAAGATGTTGTGTCCACAATGGTGGGTAGGTTCTAATTTTCATTTCAGCCAAGGTAGTGTGTCCAAACTCTTAAGGAATAAACAATGAATAACCACTCCAAATTGTGCATTGCATGAACATAACAATGGGTTGTAAGCTTTCCTGGTGCAGCGTCCACTTGGCCAGATCTTGCATCAAGATTTTGCCTAAGACTTCCTTGGATGCGCCGGTGCATGCCGAGAAGGTAAGTGTCCATCAATGGGGACCTAGTAATGGTGAGTATCTTCGTAGCTCCTTGAGCCTTAGAGTAGCGTTTTTTTTTTTTTTTTTCTTGGTCAAAACCAAACTTCTTGTTTCTTCTTACACTTGGTCCCATGATAAATTTTACTTATCTTGAAAACCTCGACCAACCATGGGTAGTATCTAAGCTAAACCCGTAGGCTACACGCCCGGAACATTCATTGGCGCGAAATTCCGCTAATAGCCTGCGACCCTTCAACGGATCTGTGAATACCTTTGCCAAGATGACGTACAAGTGGTGAATCTTCGGTTGTCAGGGAATTTAGACAATTCCCACATACAATTTGTTCTCTGGATGGCACGGCCTCCAAGTCGAGTGTTCATCATCTTCCTCTATCATCAGAGTAAATCAAAGTGTCGTCAATGAATACTTGGATGAACTTGTCCGATATTCAGGAATGAATCCATTCAACAAACCCTTAAATACCCTAGGGTTTGTTGAAGTCAAAATTAAAACAGGCTTTAATGTCGAACTTTGTCTTAAAGGCATTCTTAGGGATATCCTCCTCCTTGATCATAGCGGTGACACCTTGATCTCAAGTCAATCTTTATGGCTGCCGTTGCACCTTTCATTTGATCAAACATATCATTAATCCTTGGCAATGAATCGCGATTCTTGATGGATTTGCCCATTCAATTGATGGTATTCAATCAGAGTCTCTAGCCCATCAATTGCTGAGATGAAAATAATAGGCACCACCACGGTGACACCTTTGGGGCCATTATAAGTCGGGTCAACAACTCCTTGAGTTTCATTTTCAACTCACAGCTAACTCACGAATTAGACATCAGATAAAGGCGTTCTTTCTATGGGACAGTCCACGGTTTTAGGTCTATGGAAAACTACAATTCCCTCTCCGGTGACATCCCAGGTAACTCCTCAGTGAAGACGTCATAAAACTCTCTCACTTGGGAAGGTGTTTTATAACTTACTCTCCTTCTTTTAAAGGGATCACATAGCTTACGTCCCTCACAGCTCTTAGTAGATGCAAGGAAGATGAACCTCAAAACTCCACGGATTGACCTACAATCCGCAGCGTCTGTCCCTCATCAACAACCAAGCTCCAGCTATTTTCATCTTCTGATTAGCAGCCTCATGTAGTTCAACCCGGTCCATCACCAGATCGACATCCTTAAAGATCCTAAGATCGTGACTTACAGTTAGTCCTAGTGACAAACTCTTCCAGGTTAAGGCTACAACTCGTCACCTACCCACCAACCTTCTGTTTGGCTCAGAAGCCATTCCACGCAAGCTAGCTCATCCTCTTATTTGCCTTTACCTTAATTCTTTTTGACGCTATCCCTAAGTAAACTCTGAAGCACCTAGGTCTATCAAATACTAGAATTACGATCAACAATTAGCGTCTCGAGTATAGTCGAATGGTGCTCTGCCTGATGATTATTCACCATTGCATGAATATGATGGGCCTTGCCCAAATATCCCGGTGGTGGAATTAGGCCCGACCAGTGTTACGGTCCTCTCCATTAGGCGATCATCTTTGTGAAATGTGGCTCCCACATTTCCAACACACTTTCATCGATCGGTATTCACGGTACCCGGTAGAAATTTGAATCAAAACAGGCTAAACACAAACTTGTTGAACTTAAGTTTCTTGGTAATTTGGTGCAGAGCATACTGAAGTAGATCCATAAAATGTGCCTCTTACTCAGGCACCATATGACTGCCATGTTTTAAGGCGTTGAACTCATTGAGCGAATGCTAAATGAATTTCGTAGACATATACTTTTCTTGGAACCGTTCCTTGAACATTTCCCGTGACACATCTTAAACTGACCATGTTCAAAAGCGTGAGCGTCTTTTCACCATGAAAGCTCCCTTTAGTTGAAGACCGCCATGCTGACCTTTGTGTTGGAAGTATATTCATGAAGCACAAAGCACATCACCATACTCTCCCACCATGCCTTAGTGGGTGTGTCATCTAGGGAACCAAAGGTTGGAGAAATTTGACCTTCTCGAGTTAGCGGTGAATACTACTTGATGCTGGTAGAGCATTTATTGGATATAGAGTGCAGGCGCCCTAGCCTAATCTTAGTACAGATTGTGAATCAAGGCCTTTGAAAATATCTGGAAGGACAGCGTTAGACCATAATCATCCCTTACAGCGATTCGAATCCGGTAGGGTGTTCTTCCTCTTGGGGTTAGACTCCGAGGATGCGACCAGTTCTTGAGGCGTCACACCTCCTTCCACACCTGTGGACCTCTGTCGTCCTCTAGTGAGATCCCATAGCATGGATCGTTAAGGTTTAATTGGCTAGTTTATTACTCAAGGGGTTTAATGTGGTGGAAAGGCCGTGATCCCGCGATCCATTAGGAGTTGAACCATTTCACGATACCTAAATGTGACCCCGATCATCCGACTACATGCAACTAAACACATGCAATTTTTTGTTTTTAAGCGGGACAAAGAACACAGCTTAGCGACAATGGTTAAACAACACAACCAGCCAGATAACACGATGCATAGATCGAGCAAAGACAAAAAGCATGACTCAACATCTTGGCACATCAGATGGCCCGGGCCAGAAACAGTACCGAAATAGAAATCAAAGGCCGGATAAAAATGACTACCACTGTTGCAGCATACAGAGATTAGTAGGCTAAGGACAACATCAACAACTTAGACACAATGGCTTCCTTGACTAAGTAGCTAGATACCTCTACGACGCGCACAACCAAACATATTGAGGCATTACACACAATCCAATACCAGCATCAATTACAATGACAAACACCCACATCGGGAAGCAAAAGAATCCGTCCAGGTTATCATTCACATCCATTTAACGAGCACAATGGGTCCCTCAACGGGAATCATCTCTTTGATCACAAGGCGTGGTATGTGTAATACATGTACTTAACGATACATAAACTGGAACCTTATCCCAGATAAATCCAAACGCTAAGGGCCGAATCGACAAGAGATATTCCACGCACCCAGAAACAATTCGACCACGGCCTTAAGGATGAAAATATCAAATTATGATAGCATGACTATTAAGTAACTTAGCCAACCAAAACCATAAACCATTGGGCTGTTAAGCAAGATGTCTGAATAGCGAAGGATTGAACTATTATGCATTTAACATGATCAAATTTACGTCATCAACAAAATATGTGTTGTCCATTAATATAATATAAGTGAACTACCATAAGCACTTAACATACTCTAATTTTTGGAACAACATCTTGATCGATGTCTACTATCAATAAGATTCATAACATAAGACCCATATGAACCATACATATCGTTGGGTAAGTAAATATGGATGAAATATGGATGACACTACTGTGAAAAACATTGTTGAGTGAATAACCTTTACGGTGCGAATAAATATCGCTATGGATGTCTTCCATAAATAGGGATGAAATTACCATGCGAATAAACCCTTATGGTGTGATTTAAAAGGATGAAATTACTGTGTGAATAACCTTCGTGGTGGGGATTAAATTGGCATGAATATTACTGTGTGAATAAATAATTACGGTGTGAATAATAAGGATGAAAATAATATGTGGATAAACCTTCACGGTGTGGATTAAAGGATGGAAAGACAACCTAAATGTATGCTGCCTAGCATACATTCTTTGAGTGAAAATGTGAGTTCATTGCTGAGTGAAATTCTAGCATTTTAAAAGGAGATTCTATCTAAGTTATCACTGTCCAGTAAATGAAGGCTATTAAATATTTTGTTGAGCGAAATTATAGAAAATGAAGGATAAAAATAAATTGTTGTGTAAGCCTCATTAAAACACAACAAGTAGGTAAGGAAACGTTGAGTAAATATAAAGTTGTTGAATTACATTCAAGGGAGAAATTACACTCCATAAAAACACAAATAGCTATCATAAAATCACTAGATGAAATCGCTGTCATGCACAACAAAGAGAAATTTAATCGCTGTCCAATAGATCTACACAGACATGAAAACGCCATCCTTCAATTTCCTTGTCAATAGTCAATGAAATCGCTGGTATATAAAATGTATCGTTGGTATAAATTAAACACGAAAATCCCTCTGTAAATTAACATAACTATAGATAACTATGATTCAAGAATATCGCTGGCATAAAGAATTATAAAATCACTGTGCATATAATTGTCAACAATATGGAAATGCAGGCATATATATCTATTGAAACATAGACCTATATATGGAAACATAGACCTATATGGAAACCACAGTCAGGAAAACATATTAGAGCATGCATATATTATTTGCTATCCATAAGCTATCCTTGAACGTATAAAAGTTTTGCTATTTAAAGCTGGAATAAATTATAATAATTAGTTGTCCTTAAGCGATACAATTATAATAACTTCGCTATCCTTTAATACATATAAAAGATGCCATCATGCAATTAAGTTTCACTGTCATAAACGTAGTCATACCATTATGCTCACAATAATTAAATAATTCCTTGTAAACATTAATAAATTGACTGTTCTAATGCGATTAAATCACGATTAGTAATGGAAATTTGGGTGTGATAGATGTCGTTTGGAATTGTTTTTTTACTAATTCGTGGTGATTTTTTTTTTCATATGCCAAGATCGTGGTGCAATAATGATATGATTTTGTTGTCTAAAATAAACGATATGATAGAAATCACATTGATAAGGTTGTAAACAAAAGCATTGATAGAAATCGTTGTTCTAAAAATTATATTTCAGGGAAGCAATGTTTTAACAACGTAGAGAATTAACTATCATTGTTGCAACATTATTAGAGATATCCATTAAATATTCAAACAACTCATTAGATATCTATTATCTAGATATCCATTAGATATTGCAATGTTACTATTGCAACATATATCGCCTATATCGCAAATAATCCTCAACGCTGGAATCATCAAAACTCAGATATTTTCCATTTACAACACTGGGTAAATCATGGAG
The DNA here is from genome assembly GCA_010110895.2 of Picea sitchensis. NCBI lineage: Eukaryota > Viridiplantae > Streptophyta > Pinopsida > Pinales > Pinaceae > Picea > Picea sitchensis. Next base: position 37,559 of record SNQJ01S0026491.1, on the reverse strand, counting down.
TAAAGGTTGTGCCTTATGTAAATAATCGAGGAGTAAAAGTGGTGTAGGAAACCAAGAAAATTCATGGAGTAAATTTGTCTATAAAACGATAAATGCTGAAAAAATTTGGGGAGGACGCAGAGATTTGCATAAAGGAAACGTAGAGATCATATGTCAATCAATCAGAGACAAATAAATCAATGTAGATATACTCAAACACAAAGATGCGGATGAAATAGTGCAATAATTCAATCAACAAGCATAGGATTCCATAATTCTCAGAAATGTAAGGATCTGAGATTGATTATAAGAGAAAAACATAGAGATAACTCAATGATAGATAGCTGGGAAAAATTAATCCTTCACTCATCATCCATTTTCTACGAAAGGAAAAAGGGCAGGTCTATGGGTATTTTGTGGAAGTAAATGACATCCAATTAGGCTCTTGAATCATTGCTTTCGGGCATGTGATTTTGATGACCCTAGGGATAAAAGTGGAAGGTAAAGCACAGTAGCTATAATCAATAAAACACACCTGGGATACAATTGTGAAATCCAAAGTTGGGTTAATAGGGAAGAATCATTAAGAAGCAACAACAAAGGGATTACAAATCTAGTAGGAAAGTAGATTACCAAGACAACACATGGAAAGGAAGGGTGTTAGTCTTCAATTTTGAGCCATATTACACTATATGTATTCGATATACCCCATTTTGTTGCCATCATTCCATACAGCCTTACTAACCCGATACATTTTACATCATTTTTGCCCTAAATGGATCTATTCAAGGTATTCATATGATTCAAATTATTTTTAATATAGCATATTTTCAACTAATATTGATACTAACATTGTTTGGTTGTTGCTTGTTTCTTGAAGCAGTTTCTCTTCAGTTCAGTGCCAAGAATTGCATAGTGGAGATGTCAAAAGACTTACGACATTACTTGAATTGAGATAGCCAGTCCAGAGTTCATATGAATGGTTGAGTGCTAAGCTCTTAGAATGTTTCGAGGAGAGAAGCGAAATTATAGAGGCATTTGTTGTAAGTGCTTTGGGTTAAACTTCTTGACTGCTGCATTATTCATGCAGGCTAATGAAATGTTACAACTAACTATAGTCATTTTGGATCTAAGATTAGTTTGATTAAATGCACCAATGTTCAAAGGACTCATTTTGGGGAGGATATATAAGCCTAGGATCACTCTCAAAATAGGTGGACTGATATATATTATGTTATCGTTTTGATAAATATAATTTTCATGCATATCATTTACATTAAATGATCTAAGTTTATTTACAAATTATGGAGCGTGATTTATGAAACAATTATGCATGGAATAATTTGAGTAGCTCTGGTTTTCTTTTAGGGCGTTACACCTCTTGGTTAAAGACCCTGCTTAGTTCATTAAAATATATGCAATTATGGATTATAGTTTGTATTTCCCTAGTTCTAAGTCTGCATGTGGAGTTAGTTTTGTGAGTTGCTCTTCATTGACACAGAGTGTTTTGTTTAATTCACTTTCATCTTGATGTTATCTTGTAGATCGTTGAATGTTGGAATGAGTTATTTATCATTATAGAATTTGAGGAATGGAGTTATTTTCCATTGTATAATTTGAGGAATGAACCAAGTGCCGATTAATCTTTCTCCTAGATTAGTCTAGATTTGCTCTGTTTTCCAGTTTCTAGTTTGATCATGATTTGAAGATAATTTGAGTTTAGACTTACTCTGTTTTATTAGGGTAGCTAGCTTATGGTCTGGTTAAAGGAAGCTTCCAGTACTTGTAGGGTAAAATAGGACATTTGTTAGTTTCACCTTTGTTAGATTTATAACTGCTTGATATTTAGATTAAATAAGAGGGTTTTAAAATGTTCTCTCTTTTATGGTTCAGATAGATATTTTGATGACTAGATGTTTAAGTTAATGGTAGATAGCCTTGGGTGATTTCTTTAGATTAGGAACATAAATACATTTGATTAACTTAGAATTGTTTGCATTTGATTAATTAGACAAGATATGATTAGTTTTAATATAATCATTAGGATTCAGTTTATAAGACTAAGTTTATGTTTTCTTCTCAGAATAACCTTTAGGTAGAAGTTAGAATCTTACCAGCACATATAGTGTAGCAACTCTAAGTTCACTTACCCTGGTTTGACAATTTAGTGTTTTCAGGTAATTAAAATCTTTAATACAACAGCCTGACATTTTTGGCGCCGTTGCCGTGGAGCTGTTTAGAAGGTAAGTTAGATAATTGATTTGGTTATTTTCTTAAATGTATTTGATTTGGTGTGGTATGTTTAGTAGGTTGATGAAAGAGGAGCTGTGAGATGAAGGGTGAGAACCGAAACATCTGTTATCATAGGTTCCTCTGAAACCCAATCTTAGTTTTTCTTTTATCTAGTATGTTTTCATGAGAAATAGAGATCATAGAGGTAGATTTAGGGGAAACTCAAAACAACAAAAAGAAGAAACCTCCACCCAAAAATAAATAGAAACCAAGACTAGAACTCTGGATGAGGAAACCATAGAGCAAAACATAGAACCAGGAAACACCGCATACCAACAAACTCAAATTCCTGGTGATCCAAACTCGGTTGACACAGTTAATCCAGAAGAAGTGAAACTATTTTCAGGAACCCTGACACTATAGTTTCACAAATAACAACTACAACTGTTGAATAAAAGGTAATAGGATCCTCAAAAGAACCAATAGGAGATAGTAATTCTGTCAAAAAGAATCCAGAGAGGTGGGATTTCACACCCTCACCAAAGAAAGATCAGACTGCATATACAATTTTTGGTAATCCTTTTAACATGGTAGAAAGAGGGAGAGAATTGGATAGAAGAGAGAGAGGAGTGTAGAAATTTCGATACAAATTAATGTATTCCTGCGATTATCCTGATCTAACAATTTCTACCACTTGTTAAATACAAAATTGCTTCTACTATTATTATTGCGGAAGCAATTTAAACCATGATCACAACCACAATGCACAAAGTGAAATATCAATAACACACAACACAGAAGTTTTATCGGGAAAGCGTAAAGCTAAAAACCTCACTATCATATATTATGTATATCATGAATCATGAAACATTCTCATACAAAACTCTAATCCAAGAGCTCTCAGTACAATACAATTGTCTCACACTGTCATACACAAATCAACAAATACCTATGCCAATTTCCGTGTCCAGACAACCTGCCTCCTCTGCACAATCTTTGCAATCTGAATTCTCACAATGAATCGAATGAATCATTTGCACATGCTCATAAGCATATCCACTGCATGTGTGAACAAATCAAAACTGATAGCCAACTGTCCCTTTCACCTGTTATCTCAACTGGATCTCCATTGGAACTGACATGCATGTAGTTAACCATGGCGAATCTTTAGTTGCATGTGAGTTCACTGATTAATTGAACTCTCACTAGTGCATGTTTAGTTACAACTAGTACAACTGATCTTAACTAACTTAACTACACTTATAATTCTGTTACAATTCCAAATCACTCAGTTATGAATGAGATAATAGATTAATATTTATTGTCTAATTTATTTAAG
>SNQJ01S0026491.1:10956-32287 GCA_010110895.2 Picea sitchensis | reverse complement strand
GTAAGAAGGTAAGATCATTTTTTTTTTTTGAAATTTTCTTATCAATGTATACTGTCTTGTTTTGAAATTAATAAATTTGAGCTTGTTTGCTCCCTTTGAATTGCTCATTAAAGTATGAAAGGGGCATTTATCAGGGATAGGATTATTCTTTACCAGGCTTGATAGATTATGATGGGAAAGAAACCCCCCCTAGAGTTTTCTTTTAGCATTTTCACAGACTCTCAAAACATGAAAAAGCAATGAGAGTATACTAACTTGGGCTCATAAAATCCACAAGTGAGTGATTACTGTCCCACAAAATCATTTTCTGCAAAATTTATATCTGCACTCACATTGGATGATGTGGGATACGTTAAGGTCCACCTTCTGACAAGTCTCACTCCATCGACATCAACACCTTATCTGGGGTAGAGATTAGAGACTATTTAGTACCCTGGGATCTGCATGCCTCAATGGCAGATTTCCTTGCTAACAACCATGGGAATATAACAATGTCTCTTGGTTGATAGATCCTATAGGTGACTCGACACCAAGACCTTTATTCGTACCTGTTAGGATGTACTATAGGTACCTTGAGGCCCATTGACATCAATGGTGGGTCATCTTGCATTGGTTAACGACATTCATCAATGGCCGGTAATCCAACGATTTCTTTTTGTGTTCGACTCCAGAACATTTATTCACACAAATAAGAATTGTACCTTGGGTTAAAGCTTTGAAGTTGTTGTAGAAGACATAATTTTGATTGATTCCTTCCAAGAATGAACAGGAGACAGGTTCAGGGATAGCCATTAGATAATTTGCTTCATAAACAGGAAAATCTTTTTCTCAGCAAGTTATTATTGGTTCAAGTTTCTATGTAGATCTTGGTTTATTTAATCAGTACCAGCCAGTACTAGACATAATTAATTAGTCACAGTGGTTATCAGCGATACATAATCCAGTTACAACTCTGGCACTCACTAGATTCAAAATTGGTTTCAAAATCTCTACAGTAAGAAAATACAACACAATAGGGAGTAAGTATTTGAGCTCAGATAAGCATAGTTTCATGTTAGTTTAATTTATTAAATTACATATTAATAACTTGAACTATGGCTGCCTCAATACTCCATGACATTTCATCATTCCTATACTCTGTACTTAAAAGGTTGAGTTCAAATCTTCTTGACATTTCGTATCATCTATAATGAACTGCAGTATAATGGTTGAATTTGACGTGACTCATATGAAATGATATTTTGAAAAGGTGTACGACCATCATCATTCATTCACACGCTACTGATCCTCATGACACTTAAAACGTCCTTCCATAATTCCTTTCATGACCTATTTCATACATCATAATCTATTCCTCTGTTACCCTCGTTTAATTCCTTTGCTCATCTTTGAACCTTTCCTATTATACTGAGTAGCATCATGGTGGAAAATCGTCACGAACCAGAGACTTATGCCGATTTGGAGGCTCTTCCTGAGTATGAAGCCACCAAACACATTTTTCAGAAAGCTGGATGGGAGCCGTTCTTCAAGAAATTTGACAGGTATGATGATAGAATTACACTTCAATTCGCTCTGCACTTTAATTGTGTACTAGCTAAAGTGGGCGAGCTGGAATTAGAAGTCACAGAGAAGTTCATTTCTGAAGCAATCCAGTTACCCAATACTGGTCAGAAATGGACGAAGGGACAACCTGTCGACAAAAAGCTCTGCACGCAGCTCCTGCAACCCCAGTATCAGAAATTACAATGGTCAGAAGGCACATCAAGGTCGTGGTTGGAACCAAAATGGGCTCATTTTATATCCATACTTCAATGCTACCTCACTTGTGAAGGTCGGTACACGACCGTGTTTCCCTGTCATGCTTGACTCCTACTGCATTTCAAAGGTAACCATTTGGTGAACGTCCCTTATTTTTTGTTGAAGAGTTTGAAGAAAATGGGAGAACAAGTTCGCAAAGTAAAAGATTTTAGAGGAAATCTGTTTCATTTTGGTCTTGTCAAAATTTTGGTTAAGTTTGCGTTATCCCACAAACAGGAATCTTGGGATATGTTTGTTGTAAGAACCCTAGCCTCTGACAAATCTAAAGATCAAAATATTGAGTCCATTGCTCCACAGAAGAAGTCGACTTCTAAGAAAAAGGTTGTTAAAACCCTAGCCAAAATATGTGATGACCCTGAATATACACCAGATTGCACAATTGAGGCTAGTGATGATAATCCTGACACTGAACATTTGTTTGATGTCCATGGTTCTGATGGTGTGGAAACTAGCCGTGAAAAAGTGGAAAACATTGTCCCTATAGATGTAAATGTTGAAACTCTGATTTCTTCTATGACTGCTAAAAATATTTTTGATGTGGAACAACTTGAGGAGTTAATCAACACACCTAGAAGAAATCCTAAACGTAAATGCACACTTTCAGATATGGATAACTCCGTGCCTAGTTATCCGTTACATGAAAGATTGAAAAGTATGAATGATCATGAGGAGGCTCCAGAGTCTTTTGAGATGACATGGACTCTCTCTCAATTGATTAGAAAAGTCCGTAAAGTCAATCAGCAAGATAATGTGCCCAAAGAAATTGAGCAGGACAAGAGAATTAAAATACCAGTAGATACCCCTGATCAAGTATATGATGAGTTCACTCATGAATCCAGTCCAGTCGACACCCCTGTTCAAGTATATGACGAGTTCACTCATGAATCTAGTCCAATCGACACCCCTGTTCAAAGACCAGATGAGTTCACTCATGATTCCAACCCTCAAACACAACAAGGTCGTGGTAAGACATTCGAATCTTACCGTGAAATCTCTTCCAGTAGATCTTTGCGACCAATGGTTGTCAGATTAGAAAACAAGAATCACAGGTTAAAAGAGAAGTTACATGAATATGCCATACTAGATCGACATATCAAAACATAAAATGAACTTATGAAACTCAGGGAAGCTCACTTCTCGTCAAAGATTGAACGATTAAAACGAAAAAATAGAGGTCTTTATTCAGAAGAATAGGAGATTGCAGAAGATTGCCAGGAAGCACATCACCATTAATCGGGTTCTTAAGAAGGAAATCAGAAACATAAAGAAAAATGAGAAATTGAAAATGTTGGTTGCAGCTGCTGCAACACTCTGATGAATCTTAGTTTTTGACTTTTTGTTGCCTGAGGACAGGCAAAGACTTCAGCTTGGGGGAATGTTAGTCTCCAATTTTGACCATATTTTTGCCTATATCATGTCAGATATGCCCCCATTTCATATCTAGTATCATTCCCTTCTGGCCTTACCTTGATACATTTTACATCATTTTGCCTTAAATGGAGCTATTCAAGGTATTCATATGATTCAAGTTATTTTTAATGTATTTTGATACTTTAAACTAATATTGATACTAACATGACATGAGTTAAGTACTTGTTTCCTTGAAACAGATTTATCAGTAGAAGGTACCAGCTTGCACTTAGTGGAGATGTCAAAGACTTGCACGACATTGCCAGATTGGAATGACAGTCCGATTCATATGATTGATTGAGTCATAGCTCAATGAGATGACTCAGAGTGAAATTGTAGAACTGTTTGTTATGATGCTTTATGATTCACGCTTCTTGACATTGTGTGTCATGAAGCCGTGAAATTAGTTTTAACTAACTATGAGTCATTTTTGGATCTAAGATTCATTTAGTTAAATGCACCAATGTTCAAGACTATTTTGGGGAGGATCTATATAAAATCAGATCGCTCTCAAGAAACGTTGGTTATGATATATTATGTTATGCGATTTTTGATAATACAATTGCTATGCGTTATATCATTTTCTGTTAAATGATTTGAGTTTATTTACGAATTATGGAGCGTGAGGTATGAAAAAATTATGCATGGAATAATTTGAGTAGCTCTGGTTTTGTTTTAGGGCGATTGCACCTCTTGGTTGGGCCCACCAACAGGTTCAATTTGCTTTCTCTTTTCCACAGTATAGTTAGTTTATTTCTAGTTCTAGAATTTGCGTGTGAGTTAGTTTTTAACTTGAAGTTACTCTGCTAAATTCTAGCTTAGTCATTTTTCGTTTAGTTCATTCTCAGTTTGACATTATCTTGTAGATCGTTGAATTTTGGAATGAGTTATTTGCCATCGTATAATTTGAGGAATGAACCAAGTGCTGATTAATCTTTCTCCTAGATTAGTCTAGATTTGCTCTGTTTTCCAGTTTCTAGTTTGATCATGATTTGAAGATAATTTGAGTTTAGACTTACTCTGTTTTGTTAGGGTAGCTAGCTTATGGTCTAGTTAAAGGAAGCTTCCATTACTTGTAGGGTAAAATAGAACATTTATTAGTTTCACCTTTGTTAGATTTAGATCTGCTTGATATTTAGATTAAATAAGAGGTTTTTAAAATGGTCTCTCTTTTATGGTTCAGATAGATATTTTGATGACTATATGTTTAAGTTAATGGTAGATAGCCTTGGGTGATTTCTTTAGATTAGGAACATAAATACATTTGATTAACTCATAATTGTTTCCATTTGATTAATTAGAAAAGATATGATTAGTTTTAAGATAATCATTAGGATTCAGTTTATAAGAGTCAGTTTATGTTTTCTTCTCAGAATAACCTTTAGGTAGAAGTTAGAATCTTACCATCACATATAGTGTAGCAACTCTAAGTTCACTTACCCTGGTTTGACAATTTAGTGTTTTCAGGTAATTAAAATCTTTAATACAACAACCTGACATAAATCTTAAACCGAGTACAGAGAAATAAAATGTATAAATTTATTTTCATTGCAAGCAACAATTTAAATCGGCATACCTTAGCCAAATGCAACTGCTCAGTAGTTTCTATCTCACGTGTGCTCCATCCAGCTTCTGCTTGCCGATCGATGTGACCTCACTAGTATGTCCCAACCAACGCTAGGGGTACTCTTCTTCCCCCTGAGCCACCTAAGATGCAAATGGGCCACACACACTATACCATAGAACATCTAGCACCCAAATCACCTCACAAGGTCGAGCTACCACTCGTTACCGGAGCTGGGTATCCCAACTCCCACAAGATATGTTCAATCAAGAAAAAAATTCAACAGCGTAATGTTACACATAAAGATGAGATCCATACTCCTCCTCCTCCATCCTTTTTATAGAGTTTTTAAGTGATTTCTTTCACAAATTCTCATTTAATTTCTTTTTCATTAATTTAATTAGAAAAAACCTCCCCCGTACACGTCACCCATCCCCCTAGTTGCACCAGAAAATTAATTTCCTTAATTATTTAATTATTCCTATTTCCCTCACCCACCTAAAATCATTCCTAAAAACGCTTCTTTGTGTCCCCCATATTCCCTTACACATCTTAAATGACTTACGCCTTTACTAAATTCCTAATTGAGTTCATAATTAGAAAGTTCTTAAAGGGAAGATTCCTTACTAAGTTAGACCTTCAACTTTTTTCTTACGTTTCCCTTTTTTTTATGTTTCCCCTTTTTCCTTTAGTTTCCTATTTCTTTTAAGTTTCCCTCTTTTCCCTTTTTAACTAAAACTCAAATTAGCAAGTGTAGAAAAACAACCATTTACCCCTTTTTCTTTTTAATTAAAAATTAAATTAGCACATGTAGATACAACATTCATTTCCCTTTAAAATTTTTAATCCCCCATTGTAATTTGATTTTAATAATTTAATTGAATTTCTTACCCCGTTCTTGTTACATGGTTAATTATGATTATTAATTTTTTGACCACATGTGTTACTTAGACCTAGATTTTAATTTCACTAGGCTGGGCGACATTTTTATTAGGAAAATTGTTTTTAAATCTTACTTATCACATCATTCATTTTAAGGCCGACTAGGTTTATTCACTTACCCGTTGAAATCACGATGTTCCCTTTAGGACGCACTAGGTGCTCCAAGGGTGCCACTCGAATTTTTCTGTTTTCCTTGCGTGACATGCCCTTCATGATGCACTAGGTGCTCCAAGGGTGCCACTCACCCCCTTCCGTTTTCCTTGCGTGACGTGCCCTTCAGGACACACTACTTGCTCCAATGGTGCCACTCACCTCCTTCCATTTTCCTTGCGCGACATGCCCTTTAGGACACACTACTTGCTCCAAGGGTGCCACTTGCCTCTTTCCATTTTCCTTGCACGACGTGCCATTCAGGACACACTACATGCTCCAAGGGTTCCACTCGCCTCTTTCTATTTTCCTTGCACGATGTGCCCTTCTGGACGCACTACGTGCTCCAAGGGTGCCACTCACCTCTTGATTGACTTGGTAGACATAAAAAACCTCTGGAGTCAATAATCCACCAGTTGATCTTGTGGGAGACTAAGGGCCTCTAAGGAATAAGGTTGCTGCCTTATTGTGTGCTCCTTATAATCATCGTGAGAGATTGTCACAGTCTGCCCTCACGACATCGCGGGTCTTCTCAAACTAGGTAATCGTTAACCTACAGTTTGAGGCATGACGGGAGTGCTAGTAGGTTGTGGTAGGGTTACTATCCACACCTCTCCCTCAAGTCTCTGGTTGTCCCGCATGATCCCTCTACTCCACATGTGAGTCTGGTTGGCAAGCTATCGTCAGCTTGCATCCATCAATGAATCATGTCATCAACAATAATTAATCGTCATAACATCTAATCATATGTACATGTGCCACATAAATAACATTCAAACCCAACAGTCCACTCTCTGACTCGATCCAGAGTCCAAGGGTTTTCATTGATGCCTCTGTATCCTCAATGCCCAAAGTCCCGCACACTCAGGAGAACCCAATCAATAGCACATGTCTATGTGAATACAACAAAATAACATATCGTCAATCCATAATGTCTCATAATCATAATCGAATGACCAATAGAATAATAATCTGGATCACTTGCAAGAAAGTGTCCTCAAGGACAAGTTCGCTCAGTGTGCGCAAGAGCGGGATGTTACATGCCCCACATTTTCACACAAAAAATAATACCCATCCTAATAATGTATAGATCAATAGCCAAAGAAACAAAAGGAAAATTCTATGCTGAGTATCATAACTATTACACATTGCCCCCCCGTGGTCCCCTAGCAACAATACCATATTTGGGTCCCTTCTGTAGTCCACCCTCATGTATGGAAATCAAATACCATTTGTGGCATATCTCACCATCACTCAAAGAAATATAGGGTGAATCAATTGCCTACCTGCCCATCTATTATGTGGGCCATTGTCCCCCCCATTGTTGCATCCATGACTCAGTGGGCCCTCATGCTCGTACCGCCACATGTGGGCACAACAATACAACTCACTCATATAAAAAGAAACAAAGGAGGGATTCAAAACTAAGTTCTCTCTCCCTGGGGTGAAGTAGACGTGTATCAACTACACAAACATCACCTCCCAAAGAAGAGAGGCATAAGAAAAATGGCACCCATGCACCACCTGCTGCATGACCAACAAATGGCTACTGATGATCCTCTAGGTTCCCAAGGATACGTAGATATGCACCACCTTATCCATCACCACCCACATTTCCAATCATAGATTGATGCATTATCTATTGATCCTCCCTCTTTTCCCTCTGGGAAAATGCAACGTTGGGCCACTAGATATTCCAAAGTCATAGCGCCATCCATGTGGGGCCTCAACTTACCCCTCATCCCATTAATGGTGAGTTGAGTAAAAAAATAAATATATTTGTGGGTGCTCAACTCCAACATATAACCCTGCAAAAATGACACTCATCAGGTCACCACATCTGGTTCAATTCTTGAAGTAGCCTCACATTTGAGCGTAGGAGGGGGAACTCAAAATACTTGAGCATGCCATATGTGGCTAGCTCATGTTAGACCATTGGGTGGGATCCCACCTCCCAATGTAGCTTTTCTTAGTATCTCTCACACTAACAGACTAGCATGGCTCTTTGCTACTCCAATCTCAACACCTACAAATGAAAAAGATACATTTTGGTTAGTTCTCATGGGTATTGGTAAAAAATTCATGCTAGTTGCATGATTGTCTCTCACACATTCACACAAGAGGTCTACGTGACTATTTACAAAATAATCACAAGTATCTTGTGAGTTTCCATGTGCATAGTTGCATGAATCACTGATGTGATTTTCCTCTCACCAATTCTCATGACTATAGAGTGAATGGTCACGATAAGTATCTACCCGATTGTTCAATAAATAGTCATGAATATTACATGGTTGTCAAATAAATATTCATGAAGGAATCCTACATGGGGAAATGCTAGAGTAGCTATGAAAACTATGTGACATAACCCTCTTACTCACATGCAACCACTCTTGTAAAAAAAAATGAGGGTTTTCAATGCGAGTTTCATGGCCCCCAATTTTATGGTCTACACAACTCATTTTCATGGTCCAAACTTTTCATACTTGAGAGGTGTACAATTTTCCAATGAACAATCATAGGTGTTGCACAATTGTTCATTTGAAATCCATGCAGCCCTACGAAAAACCTCATGGCCTTCCATACAATCCCAACAAGCCTTAATTCACAAAGTTAAATGGACAAAAACAAAGGTGAGGATGTTTTCTCTTACTTGGAGATCGTGGAACAAAAATCCATCAGATAGTGTATGTGCAACGATCACATGAAACTTTGGGAATTTGGTGGCTTAAGTCAATTTGTCTAGTAAAAATGACTCGGAATTGTGGGCCCCACTCTATTGATATGACCCTTTCACAAATTTCTCGAGGTCCATTCAAGATTTCAGAGGATCCATTTTTTGTGCCATTCACATTGTTGGCATTCTGGAGTCACCACCCTTTGATGGAATGTGATATTTTTTCCCTCATCCAAAATTTTAGCTAGGGGTCATTTTCCCCTATTGAAGTTCAATAGACAATTATGTGAGATGACTAGCCCCATTTCTTAAACCATTTGTGTCAATGAAATTATATGTATAATTCATGTTACATTTTACTATCAATTTGGGGGCGTAAGCTTGTGAGATGAAAACATAGTCTATGCAGGATCAGGTCCTATTCTAAAACCTATACTAACTCGTGCGATAATGAAATAGCTTCAGAACAAAATAAGAACTAGTCTTCTCAATCTAAGGCTTCCAAGGCTTCCATAGGTATACAAACAAGTTGTGATATCTCATGCCTCAAGTGGCTCTCATAATAATATTCTGTTCACTTGTGGAGTTTGATGATTGAGGAAGAATTCTAAAATTCTTGCGTCAAATAAAAGACTCTTTATGTAAATAAAATGGAAAACAACTTGATCAAGTTTAGCTAGATCATTAACATATACTGGGGTCTCTATGGGTATAAAAACAAGCTATACTATATCTATTCAACTTTTGTGGTTGAAAGAGGCTTGTAGCAATACTCTGCAGACCACTCCAATCCTTACTATGAGGAAAGTTTATACTTGGTTAGGATAAAAACTTAATCAAATGAAACACTTGCTCCATTAATTCCTGTAACTAACAATTTAAAGAGAAAACATTAATGCAATAAATGTAGAATTGTTTCCCTTGAGGCTTGGTGGCCTCTTAAATCAAATACCCTGAAGATTGTTTTTTTTTTTGTAAACATTCAGGTCACACCAATTCTTTGTAATGTTAATTACTTTTTTTTCATAGGGACTTCATTCCTAATCCTTAAGGTTTTATCAATTTGAGGGGGTTCTCTAAGAGAGTTATGTCCTGCAAATCAAATATGCTACACAACAAACTGTCATAAAACACATAGTAATAAAAGTATAACAAACTGCTATAGAACACACACTATTAAATGATAACAAGAATTAAATGAAAAAAATAAAGAAAGAAGAAATAAAAGGGTATAGATTTACTTCTATGCCAAGGGGTCCCTTCATCTTCCATAAGTAAGCTATGTTAAAACTCAAATGTTAAGGAACTTCTGAACACACTACCATTCATGAAAATATTGCTCGTTTTATTTGCAGAACATAGTTCTTGTGATTAAAGTGTCTTTTCCAACATTACATTCATTTAATTTACCAACTATGGTGATTTCTATTTATTTATATTATTTACAAGATCAAAGAAATTGATTTCTAACATATAACATCGAATCTCTCAAATTTTCCTTCCATAGTATGAATAAAAACATAGATTGCTCATATACATGTCAAATGATATCATATTTTTGTTTTTGATCAATCAATTGGATTTTCCAAATCACAATTGATGTGTTGGAGCTGATTGGAGTGCACCCATCCCCAAAATCTATGGTTTCAACCACAATTTTATGCAGAATTTGCTCAACCATCACCTTATTTGGAATTACTCCTGATCTGATTTGTGTTGAAGATTCTTAATTGAGAGTTTGAATGAAACTTTGACCATGAGCCGGATAAATCTAAAATCATCCTAGGTTTGAAATAAGCAACATGAAAATGTATTGATAGGTCTAGGAGAAAAACCCACATCGTGGAATTTATTTTGGAGCTGGGTAAGTATGCCAATCATGGAGGTGATTACCAGAATTTGAATGTTGGTTACAAGAATTTAACTTCACAAACATCATCAACAAACCAACTTATAATTCTGATATATTCATTAAAAATGAAGGAAATACATGATAATTAACCACTTCGACAGTTGTAAAATTGTGAAGGCTCATTCACGAAGGATTATGGTGAAAATGGTAGTAAATAGGTGAAAATATAGGGTAGAATGATCATAAAGGAACAACTCTAGTGATGAAAAGGGTGTCAAATTGGCGACTCAAAAATTTGCACTAATGGATTCCCTCATGGGTTGCCTCGGTTTTAGCACCCCATCACATTTTTAGCATCTATCCTACTCTTCCCCTAATATTGGGAGTCTATATAGTTTGCATCTTGGAGAACAATCCTCATACTCCTTTCTCCTCATAATGCTAACTTGTACCCTTCAAGTACCATTATTCAAACTAACATGTAGATACTTGTTGTAATATTTTAAATTACACGGTATTCAATAAAGGAACTACATTGCAGAAATAACATCAAGCACACACACGATACACACAAGAGATATTTGGAAAGGTTAACCAACCGGGTTCATATTTCCTCTTTAAGAGTATTTATATAATAGAGAGATGGTTGGAGTGGTTGTACCCACTCCAACTAATAATTCATAAGGTTCTCTTTATCATGTCCTTTATTTCATATACATTCACATATTCACTCATGCTAATGTCTATTGTCTTAATGTATGATGAATTTTACAAGGGCCTAATATACCTCCCAATATCTCCCCCACCCTCAAAGTCTTGCTTCATCTCGAAGCAACTATGAAACTACATCCTAGGTCTCTGATGTTGCTGAAGTATTCTTATCATGTATCAACCATGCATATCAATTTGCATAGGTAAAACATCTACAAAAACCACAATTTGTATTACATGTATACAAGGTTCTACTGTGACCTGTTACTCTTTAGCCTCCATCTTCATTCTGGTAGGTTCATGTGAAGTCAATGAGTCTCCAATGCTTTTCTCCCACCCAAAAATGGTCCTCCCTATTTTTACACCATGGTTCCTTTGGGGTAGTGAGTGTCTCATACAGTCCTAATATTTCCCTTGCACAACACCCCATGATGGAGTGACTTGCTTTGACCTATTGAGCATTTCTCTTCTTTGTAGCTTCTGAGGTCACAACCCAATGAATTTCTATGAAACTCTTATATTGGGAGGCTCAATTAGCTCAATAATTCTTGCGTCATCATATTTTCCTTTAAGCTCTATATGTGGGTCATCTGATGTCTCTTTATTGAATGCCTTCTTTTCTTATCATTGTAGAGAGAATCTATGCTTTCTGCAAGTTAGTGCTCCATTCCTACTACTCAATGCTACAAAAATTCCTTGATTAATTCTCATCTTCAATGATGTGCTCAATTCCAATGCTCCAATGCCTACATTATCACTACTTAATCAATTTTGTTTTCTTAGTTGAACTCCTTTCTATGTTGCTCAGTCTAGATCTCATCTAGGTCAATAATGGATAATTTTTTTGTGTCATTGTTAACTCTTCAAACTCTATGGAAGATGCTTTGCTAATGTTAATCATGGGTGTTCTCTAATGGATTATTTATACTTTGAGTTATGTGGTAATGAACAAGAGTCTGAAATTTAGATTTACATGAAGGATGAATTTGACTATGACTCAAATAAAGGTCTACATGATCATGACTTGGATTTATTTTTATGACTATATAACTTTGAGTATAATTCAATTATACAAAAAATATTTTTGTTGGTATACGGATTTCACAGACTCAACTAAGTGATGTCGATCGAATAACAACTACTTTCAGCAACAAACTGATCTCTTAGCCTAGGAACTGACTTACATTACAAAATCGGGAGGGGATCTCCTGCATTAAAGACTCAAATTTAACCCCCCATTTCTCTTGACTCCGCTTTCAACTAAGATTTCACAATGAATTATGACTCAATCAACTAATAGTCGATCAACTCAATTGAGAACACAAATTTTCATTTTTTCAATTATACTAGCTTTTGACTCCATTATAGACTCAACCAGACTATCATTCATGTAACTTATACATATTTCCATGACTTTAATTTTCACTTGATGATATTTCAAACTGTATAATAATATTATAAAATACTTCAACCAACTCACAATAATCAAAGCTTAGTGTGCATGGTCTAATTTGAATAGCAATCAAACACTATGTAATAAGGCACAATGCACTAGCTTTTGAGTCATCCCTTTAATTGACTAACACTGGATGTCGACTGCTCCATAACTTTGTTGATTCTCCATTGATGTCAACTACTCTAGTAGGTTGGTTGATACTAATTCATTCCATGGACAATCGACTCACTCCATATAATTGATTTGTTACTTGATCCACATGCACATGCCTTATATTAATTAGTCGATATCAATAGGTACATAAACAACTCTATCAATAAATATTTCTTGGGAAGTCAGTCCACAATACACTCAATTAACTCGTGGATTGTTGTGCAATTAGTCTTTTTTTCAAGGCTCTAAAGTATCACTAGTCAACCTTATTGATCGGTCGACCAAGTCTTCTTATCACAAGATTTTTCCATATTGGTTAGAATTGTCGAGAGTCTAATTGAACAATCATTTTTCTTAAACGAATCTATAAAATTTGTGCCTGTGCATCCTCTTTTGGGTGAGGAAATTCTTTCTTTTGGTCTAGATGGCCTGAATGCATCAGATCTGGATCTAAAATATCTTCACGAAATTTTGTTGCTCTAAACTTTATACAATCATCATTATTGAGTCCGTCAAGTTGATTCAGTAACTCAAGCATAGTGCGTTGCATATGGAACAAGATTGGCTCCATCTCCAATGATCATCTTGACTAATTGTGGAACAACAAGTTAGCATCCATTGCACTGATTCAATTCACGAGCCTTCATAATCAACAATGTAGGATCATATGTATACAAGATGTAGAAGATTTCAATATGTAGTATTAATGGGTGTAGTCGAAAATGGATATATATATATATATATATATATATATATTTCGTCAATCAACCCAACAACTTGAAAATGGCTTTGCACTGTTTGGATAATTCTCCATGGGTTTCCTTGTACACTTTTATAATTATAAATTTGGTGTGTTGATAAATATAATCTCCAACAATTCACGAGTATTTGGACACAAACTAGCTCGACTACCCTAGTATTTCYATCAATTTTGTACCTCTCGACGATATTCATTTAGGTCTTCTCAAGAAATAATGTTTAATTKATTTCATAGTCATGACATGTAGGAGTATGTTTAATTGATTTCATAGTCATGATGTGTAGGATATTTATGGGCTAGAATTGTTTCATGCATATTGAAGAAAAACATAATCTTGGACTAGTTTGAATAGACGAGTATGTGACAACAGCCACCATGAGCATTAATGAGAAATCATTCCCACTTGTAGGTCTTCTTTATCTCGCCATTTATTTCAATTTTGAACCACCTTTATTCGCTGCTTTCACCTAAACCAAATGAAGGAGGGAACAATTCCAATGTTATAATATTCTAGATTACACAAATGCATTCAAGATGGGACAATCATGACTTATGTGGTCTTCTTTAAGGAAAATAAAGCAATAGACTTTCTTAGTTCTTCCTCGACCACATCCTCCATGTCCATAATGACCTCGATAACCTCCTTGATATGCCCCTCTTCCTTGATATCCACCTCCCCTACCTCGTTTTCCTTGGTTATTAATTGTGGCTTGAGTATGATAGATAGTATGATATTTTGGTTTAGTTTGACCATTATGCTGACATTCTATTATATTGTGGTTTGAATATTCACATATAAAACACCATTTAGGATTTGTGTTCTTCAAATTATTTGGACAATATTTTATAGTGTGGTTAGTGATGATTTGATAGATTTCATAATAGTATTTAGTTTGGACCCATCTGACATCTGGTTCTCTTTCATTCATGTCAGGGTACTTGTATTAGTCCTTAGTGTGTCCTTCATTCATACATAATGTGCACCATAGATCACTTGTTTGAAAGGAAATATCCCACAATGATTTCTACACATCTCTTATTTTTCTTTGACTTTTTTATCTGTGGATGGTGTAGTCCAGGTCATCATCAGACTCAATTTGTTGATCTTTTTTGAGGGAATCTTCACATGATTGAATTTCATACATCCTTAATGGTTCCCTAAATTTTTGTGAAATAATCCTACCACAAACCACTATAATAGAAATCTTTGTCGATTGTATATATAATATGATTGAGTAGGTATTTTGACCTTTTATCATATTACCATATGGATTCTCTTTCCATCTGCTTAATTTATTTCAGATTGCAAAACCAAGTGTTTCCTATCTCGTGTTTTGAAAAATGATAATAAATTACTCTTTATTTCTATCTTCATTCTTGTTTGGTTAACTGCTAAGTTCATGAACCATGTGATGGATCTTTTTCTCAGGGCGGCCCTAAAAAACTGTGCCATATTCTTTATTTTTTCTATGATTTCTATGGTGTCCTAATTTTTTTTGCATATGAACCAATGTCTCTTAGGGTCCTCATCCCCTTCATATATAAGTAGGTGATGATTTAACATTTTTTTTTGAAAGGGGGTTTTGAATTCGATTAGAGGTTTGTTAATGGGATCGATTGCATTGATTGTTCAAATGATTTCATCAACTACTTATTTATTTTTCCTTCAACTAATATTGTTTTGATTGGTTGTGGTACTATCTTTGTATGATAGGCTTGATCTATATAATCGACAAATCTTCTTATTTCTGGTCAAGTCTCTTCACCAGAACCCTCACTTGATATTGCTTGTTCTTCTTTATTTATTAAATCTGTTAGGGGGGGTACAACCATGAGATCCTTAGTGCATATGGGTATATCATTTTCACCCTCTTCAGTCACAATGTTTGCCTAGTCTTCTTTGGTCTAGGGAATTTGAATCTAGAGTCTATTAGTGACTCTTCCTTTCTCATATATTTGAGTCCACATTGAATAAAGACTAGATTCTGTATGTAGGTTGTGGTAGAGGATTTCTACAATAGCGGGACTTGCTTGATTAGAGTCTAAAAATGTATGATCCATGAGTCCTAAATCATCAACGTCCATATTTTCACTATTATATACTAGTCCAAGGGTTCCAATTACAGCCTCTAAAAACTTATTCCGTTCATCTAACTCAGGAATCATCAGGGATAATTCCACTATTGTATCTAGTTGATCAACATCAAACTTAGATAGGGTCAGCGCTTTAGTGACTCATTTCTCTTGAGAATATCTTTCTCTTTTGGATCAACGAGGGTCTATAACATCACATATTTCTACCCTTCTTTGTCTTTTGTCCCATTCAATTCTTTGAAGGTCGACTATGGGATTATGATATTGCATTCTTCTTGCAGTCCTTTTCTTTATTTCCTCATCCAATGTATATTCCCTTTTTTTTTGGGTAAATTTCCCCCCTTTTCTTGGAATCCTTAGGATGCCTTCTTCAATGTAGGTCGAATAGGGTTTTGCTCCAATTAAGGCATATCATGACCAATTACCCCCTCATCATTGACCCCAAGGTTTACTCTCGATTGACAATGATAGTACTGGAAATCATGTTCATGTTTTCATAAAGTATTCCCACATTTCTTGGTTATTCTTACAGTCAGAGTTCAAAAAGTGCTTCCACTCCTCTTTTTTTTATTCTAGTAAGAGTTAATTAAGGTTCTTAGGGGAGGTCTTGCTTCAACAAAGTGACTGACACCCTTATCAGTTAGGAAATTGTGTAGAAATTTCGGTACTATGTAAAGGAAAATGTCATGAAGGTCACTATAGAATCATCTTTTAACTTCGTCCAAGGATGCACGCTCTTCTACTACTTCTTCTTCATAAAAGTCTTCTACGATTTGTTCAACCTAATCATAGAGATTGGTTCATCCATGATTAATTAGATTCTATAGAAAATTTTCATGTTTTGTAATATTATTCATGTGTAGCTCGATCAATATATTTGTTTATTTCTTTGGTATTTCCTTTAAGATTTTTTTTTGTGTTTTGATGAAAAAATGTGCCCTTACCTATGCAAGAGCCATTTGATTCCTCCTGGCATAGTTTTTCAAATAATTGTCTAATTGCCTCTACCACCACTCATGAATCTCCTCTAAACTTAGCATATATGCATGCATTCAACTATTGTATAGTTTTGGTTCATTTACTATCGACAATGTAACCAATGTTGTAATCTAAGGGATTACACATAGAACTTACCAATAGTGCATATACAAAACATAATATATAGAAGCAATTTGCAAGTAATATACAAGAATGAATATATGGAAGGAGGAAGAGGATAAAGTAGTAGTGAAACCATCAATAGGTAATCTTTTATTATAATAGATCAAGAACCACTAGTTACATCATATGATCACATCTATTTATAAATTGATAATAGTGGAAGGTAGTTATAACTTCTCTAACTACCTCGATCAATCAACCAACTTGACTTACTCAGTTAGATTTTCTCTACAATTTACTAATATATTACATTTGGTCGACTAACTAGCCTAGTCAACTAGTAAACTAGGCCCTCCAACAATACTCCCTCTCTATATGTTTGATTTCCTAGTCTACCCCCCCCCAAACATACCTTTAGAGCCTCTCCTCCCAACTTAGTATACAAGTTCACCTAGTTTCACATGAATTTATTTATTACTGGCTAGTAGCAATCCACCCTCATGTGTGCCTTGGTTTTAGCACCAAATCACATTTTTGGCACCCATGCTGCTCTAACCCTAAGATTGAGAGTCTATATAGTCTGCATATTAGATAAAAGGCCTCATACTCCTTTCTCCTCATAATGCTAACCCATACCCTAAAACTCTTGATAGTTCACAATTTTATGATTGGTTATGCTCAATGCTTCATTGCATTTCATTGGGCTCTCATCTCCCCCAAGAGTAGTAGACCATCTACATCCCACTTCATCACTCATTTATCCCCCAAGGAGACCCACCCTAGGGGCCCCATCCTAGTTCACTTTCATTTCTCTAGTCACATATGATAGATTTGTTTGGTCTCATTTTTAGGGCATCGATCTTCTTATCTGTAACACATCTACATTCTTTTATTCATTATTAGTAAAACACACAAAAAAACTTTAAAAAACCAAAAAAAGTGAAACATCAACACATACCATATCATCTGATGACGTCTCTTTCACACCCAATGATAGTCCTTGTCACCCTTGGTTGGAGCATTTTCATTGAGCCACCCATGCCCATAATGATTCTAGTTGTCTACAACACCTCCCATATCCTAATACCCATCATTATGATTCCCATAGTTTCTATCAAAAGCTATCTATGCATTGTCTCCACTCACCCTTAATCCTAGTTTGAAAATACACTCAACACATCTAATTTCCCCTCAACATTAGGTAATTTTATGTCTGGTTGGTTTTGATTACCACCCCCATCAACTGTCTTTTATGATCCTCCCAAGGGAAGTTCTTAAGTCTCATTCTCATTGGCCAAAACTCCATCAACGTTATCAAAATCCTCTTCCATTATATTTTGGTACTCAAATTATCCTTGGTTTATCTCAAGGGACATACCATCCCTCACTCTTTCATATTCACTCTTATTTACATTAACTCATGTTTTCCAAGAGTATTGTTGTATCTCGGTTCCCATTTCCATTGTTTATGGTGAAATATGGACTCGACAAAGAGAGTCATCATTTATGTCTACTTTAGTCCCCCCCCCTAATGTTTGACATCATATCATTATCACAACAGGGTGGGTAATACAATAATGGTAGTTATAGTTTTCAATTCCAATTGAAGACCCCTAGGATTGTATGGATATCAATTCCTTTAAGTAGGATCTATTTTCACATTTTGATGTGGACCTACCAGGTCCAATTCCCACAAAACATAGTTCTTAGGAAAATTCTGTTAGCAACTTTTGGCAGTCACTACCCTGAGATCAAATCCTTCAATCGGCCCAGAGTCCTTAAATCCGTGCTTTGAACCATTACCAGATTGATTTCGGATAGAACACTTCCTTTGTCTCACCACTAAGCCTCTTTCCCCACACGACAAAGTGATAAATCCTCCACAAGACCATGGGAAATCAACAGTGGTTTAATCATACTATAAAAGTGACGAATGATAGGTTATCCGAGTTAAGTACTCCGATGAATCAGAGTTAATTTATTTGATGGGTTAGATTTAAAAATTTCAATGGGATCAGAGTGATCCACTGTGATGAGGGTCCGATCTATAGTCGATCGTGACCATTTATTCTCCTCTCATATGGACACTTATACCATCATCGTTAGAATGTTGGCGTTGGGGTATTGGAGGGACCTAATATGACAAGGGTCCAATTGTCAGGTTTGAAACAAAGGTTTTGTCAAATTCGAGATGTGATAGGGGACTCCGATAGACTGTGGGTCCAATACAAATGGGTCCAACATGAAAACTCTGAATCAATAACAACCATTGATATGGAAAGACTTTGTTCCAGATCTAATCTCTATCATTGTGTTGTCTTCAACGAAATCACACAGGATTTGCAGCAATGTGTTTCAATTGGTTTTCTCACACTATGAAATCAAACCTTGTCACTCACTCAAGGATAATTTATGCACCGAATCAAATAACATACACACAAAAAACATAATGCACACAATTTATAATGTTTTCAATTTGAAACTAGAAGGAATAAAAAAATACAACAATGATGAGCCAGTTCCTTCTTGGTCTCTTAGAACTCTACACATTGCACTCACACTCACACTCTCCACTCTTTCTCACCTCTACTCAATACATAATAATCAATATATCTTAGAGCTCTTGGGTAGCTCACAAACCAACACACCTTGCGCTATCTCAACAAACCTCTAAACTAAATATCTATTCCTAAAACTTAGAAACACATTGACACCTACTCAAACCATAATATCTTCGATATATTCTAGACATATCCACATAATTATTACAAAAAAATTATAAAATTAAGGAAACCAACTTACTTTGGTAAATTTTTTTGACCCTTGGGTCAATCTTGAAATTAACTAGTTGATGACCCTACATCAGAATCCCAAAGAACAAAATATTCATGGACTCCTGTCCATGAGGTCTTCAATTTTTTTTCCATTCTTTTGGATCTCTGCAACAATCATCCAAGTTGCATCTTCTATTGGAATATCCTTCCACTTTACTGAATACTCATAATAGTCTCGCTTCATGGTTTTCTTGACAATTTCCCAATCAAGAAACTTCTCCATCTGCAACTATTTTGTTGTACGTAACTACTTCATCCATCAGAATTCCTCTCGATCATCCTCATCCTCTGCTTCAGGTTATTTGTAAGGGTATAAATCTACAACATTGAATATTGGTGAAATCCCACTATAGGTGGTAATTCAATATCATAGGCATTAGCTAAAAACTTCCTCAAAATTTTATAGAGTCCTATATTCTTCAACTTCAATTTGTTATATTCTTTTCTTTGGAATCTCTCTCTCCTCAAATGTGCCAAAACCTGATCTCCAACTTCAAAATTTATTTCTCTTTTCTTTGGGTCTTCTCTTTACTTGTACCTATGACTTCTATCCTATAATTTCCCCTTGATCCGTTCATGCAACATCTGCATTGTTGTAGAAAAATCCTCTGCATCAACACTCCTCATTTATTCTTTTCCCAGATCTCTAAGTTCAGAAATGCCTCTTGGGTGCATACCATAGATAATTTGAAATAGAATTTTCCTTGTACTTTTTTTAGGTGAGTCATTGTAAGGAAGCTGAGCTTGTGCAGGAACTTGATCCCATTGACTTCTATGTTTACTTACCAAACTCCTTAGTAAGTTTCCCAAGATTTTATTCACCACTTCTGTATTCCCATCAATTTGTGGGTGATAGGATGAACTTAATGAAAGGTTTGTTCCAAGCTTCTTCCATAATGTCCTCTAGAAATTTCCAACAAATTTAGTGTCTCTATCTGAAACTATACATCTAGAAAATCCATGCAATCTTACAATCTCTTTGAAAAACAAAGTTTCAATATGGATTGCATCACTAGTCTTATAATAAGTTACAAAATGTTCCATCTTTGAGAATCTATCAACAATTACAAAGATTGAATCGCCCCCCCTCTGAGTTTTAGGTAAACCCAAAACAAAATCCATGCTTATGGCATCCCATGGCCTACTTGGTATGGGAAATGGTTGATATAAACCTGTATTCTGCTGCTTCCCTTTAGCATACTGATATAATCTACATATTTCTACAAACTTCTTAACATTATATATCATACCTAGCCAAAAATAAGAAGAATTTCACTCAACATAAGTTTTGTCCTGTCCAAAGTGACTAGCCTGTTGAAAATTCTTACTCCAACACCTAGGTAATTTGTTATCTAGTGATTTCCTTACTGCAATTAGATTATCAGCTCACAAAAAAACACACACACACACTACTTAAATATTCAACTCAATATCATGCAGTGAAAGCATAAACTAGGAAACCAAATCATGCACACATAAAAACCAACATTTTTGGGTAGATACCCCTTGAAAAAACCCCAGAGGGAAAAACGATGCTGAGAATGATTTTATTATGCTAAAGTCAGGGCTCCTATAACAAGAATAATGTCCCATTGAGAGAAATACAATTGCAGACTAACGTAGAAAGGTTTGACTTGTTGTACGACCAGTTTTGCATTCTTTTACAGGTATTCGTGACTTTCCGTTTTGTGACCAACGAATATCCAAGAATGTCTCCATTGTGACCCACATATGTATACGTAAAACCTATACGGAAATTGTTGATTAAGGTTGGTTGTCATTGATGTCAACCCTTGAAGAAAGCCCCGT
>SNQJ01S0026490.1:115093-128229 GCA_010110895.2 Picea sitchensis | reverse complement strand
ATGTCCAACCCCTCCACCCTTTCCAGTTCCACCACCAAGTCCTCTGTCGTGTCCTCCTCCAACTCCTCCTCCCTTTCCAGTTCCACCACCAAGTCCCCTGTCATGTCCTCCTCCAACTCCTCCGCCCTTGCCGATTCCACCTATGAATCCTCTGCCATGACCTCCTTCTGGAGAGATTGGGTAGGCGTTGTCGTTGTTGAAGTTGGAGACAGATGTTTTTCCCTCTCTCTCCACACATTTTTCTATATTTTTCATGTGGTTGTCTTGGGAATCAAATATCTCTTGAAGATGACATCCTTGGGAACCATGTAATGTAGGGGCTTTAATCTGTTGAAGGACACAATGTCTTCTTCTTTTATGATGTTATCGTCATTGCCCTTCATTTTAATGAAGGCACATGAAATCTCACCCCACCAGGATGGGGCATGGAAACCATATCTCGCAAACTAGTGACTAATTATTTCTATTCATTTCATCAAGAACTAATGCAACACCAAACATTTCTATAGGGGATTTATTTCCAAAATTGTATACAATAAGATGTCTTTTCCTTGATCAAGTTCGGGATAGTCTTTCCTAATGAAATAAGAATGGTGTTAGTCACAATTGTCCTAAACTGGAGCTACTATTGTTTCCAATCACCTTTATAGTAGCAACATATTCCCTAGTGCTCTTGAAAACATTTTGCCGGTTAACTTCATCCCTTAGACCACTTTTTTCTCACTTTACACAAGGATTTTAAACTCTGTCTCAAATACATTTGTAAGAATGTCACTTAAAATTTGTGTAAGGGCTATAAATAATTATATTTAATCACTTTCCTACTTAACTTTAGATCTTTGGGGAACCAAAATATACTACATGTCGATGCTTATGTCTTAAAAACATGACATCATTCTTTTGGTTGAAAATGGATTTGGCTACACGAGTCCCTTTTCTTTTACATAATGAAACGTACTCATCAAATGGGACATGTCTCATGATTTCTACTTGTTGGTATCACTCTTGAGTTGACAAAAAACTATAAACATGCACATTCTATTTATTTTTCTTGAGCAATTTTTGTTTTGTGTCGATGTATGTTTCGTGTATATTGATATGGGGTACATCATATCTTGATGTATGTTTCATGTCAATTTAGGGGGATACATTAAGGCCCTCCTTCGACGGATATCTTTCTATCGACTTCAACACATCATCTAGGAAAGAGATCTAGAAACCAGCTAGTACCTTGAAGATTGCAATCTTTAGTGACAAGATTCCTTGCAATCGATACTAATTCGATAGTGGGTTTACCTCATTGAATTCTGATTGATTGATTCTACAAGTGTTCAACATCATATCCTCTATTCACACATGCTATATTGTACTAAGTACCTTGGAGTCCATTTACATCATTAGTGGTTCCCCTCACGTTTGTTAATGGTATACCTCAATGACTAGTAATAAGATGATTTCTACTATGATCGACATCGACTCATTTATTCACATGAAATAGAATTGTACCATTCGGGTTGAGATGAAGACCTTGGGCCTGTGGGAACATCACTCATTCTTATTACCCCTCCCAAGTTGCGATGTCATATATCACTTTTGTAGAATTACTTTGAAGACTATGGGAGCAATATCATTGGTGTTCAATGTATTCCTAATACTCACTATGACATGGATAAACATTGTATTTTCTTGTGGCTATGATTCATTTCGAGATGGATCCACTATGTATTTTCGTGGCCATGATCTTACATTTCATTACATGGATTTGCAATGTATTATGGTGACGCTCATGATTTATTTCTGTTTGAGAATGGGTATGCCTACCTTGGGGATGAACTATATATATTTGGTTGATGTCTGGTTGCAGGTACTCATTGGTTCCTTACTCTTCATCTCTTTCCTTACGCCACCTCACATTTAAAATTGTTGTAATATGTTTCAGCCATTCTTTCCTCTACTAACCTCACACATTAGGGGGAATCTATTACAATTATATTTTCCACCCTAGGGGCACATAGAGGACCTTCTCAAAAGTGGTATCGGAGTATACATAGACATGTACCTAACAAGGGTTCCAAAACCATGGGAAAATACCTACCATGCAATACCATGGGAAAATACCATTGGTTTCCAAAACCATGGGATGATAAACTACCATTAGGTAAATTCCTATTTACTAGGAGGAAGAGCACTTCATTCCTTGATTTTAGGAGATAATCCCTATTTCATGACTAGTGAGAATATTATTCCCCTAAACAAAGGATCACCTTTTCTTGAGTCATGCTTCAATTAAACTAAGTGAAGTATAGTCTTGAATGCATACATTGGAATTATCACCAAGTCGTGCAAATCCTCCTTGGAATCATCACCAAGAGTGTGTCGTGCATGGCCACCTTGGAATCTTTAACAAGAGTGCATACCTTGCCTGGAATAATCACCAAGACTACACCTCACATGTGGATAAGTTTAGGAGAGTGAATCCATGATGCATGGATAAGATTAATTCACTCCACTTGAGAATATCTAGTCAACTATGGATTGAATAACCGGTTAAAAAAAGACTAGGTGACAGATGACTATTGTTGCATTTGATGTGGGTCCTAAGATGGTGCGTTATATCATGAGATGGTATATTATTTATACATGGGGGTTTTCTTGGAGAAGGAGAGGAAGAGTTGAGAGTAAATTTATGCAACTAGAATTCGAAGAGAGTGAGGGTGAAGGAAGACCTTAATAAAGGGCCAAGGAGGACTACAACTTTGGACTCAAGGTAATCAAACCATTGATGTAAGCTCCTTTATTTTTTAATATAGATCAATGTTATTTCCCCCCTTCCATGTTTTTCCCATTCAATTGCATTGTAGTGTCTTTATTCTTTACTTGGGTAAGATAAGGTAGACATGCATGTGTTTAAGTTTCTTTATCACTTGAAAAAGGTTGAGTCAGGTATTGGTTATTTTGTGTGTGCAGGAAGTAGGTACGAGAACTACAGTTGGATATCTATATCTATGTTATCCATGAATACTCAAGGACAACCGTTGGAAACCAGGTACTTTTCTCTCTCCCTTGGCATAAAGAACACTTTAATCTCGTAGATCTACTAGGAAATTTAATTTATCGTGATATATTGTTGTCTATCTCATATCAAGGGTAGATTCGAAGGAGAAATCATTTTCTTGTAGGAGGGAAATATAACACTCATCAACTTCCATATCAATCATTTTTAAACCGTCAGAACCTCCATCTCGATTCCTTTTTTCTGTTGGGAACATGAGTAACAACATGTGTTGTCTCCAATTGGTATCTAGGGGATTTTCCATTGTCTCCATCACCCACACATCCCTCATTACTCTCTCTTCCTCTAGCATTAATCTTATGAATCTTGTGGCTTGAAGAGGAACTCTTATGTGGGTTATGAACTATGCCACCCTTGGTAGTGGACGTGGATCTACCCCTTTGTCTATGTTGTGACTCCCTATTTTCCTCTAGGAGAGAGACCTCTTTTGCACCAACATGTGAACTTGCCCTTGTATGTGTATCTTCATGGGCGTCTTGCTTCTTCCCTTTGGGAGTATTTTTTCTTACGGTATTTATCATCTTGGATTTGACATGTGATCCGTATTTATGAGTGGAACGAAATGAAACACAAATTTATAACATTAACACAGATATACAGATAAAAATAGTAGAGATATAGTGGAACTTAAATTCTATTCAATAAAGAAATCTGTTGAAACTATAAAATGAAAAATGAAAACAATCTTTCTCGAATGGTAGTAGCTAATCTCTGAGAAGAGATGTGGTGGCTACACGCACTCATCTGAGCACATTACAATGAGGCCTCTAGGCATTTTTAGCATCAAGAAGTAAACATAAAACCCTAGACATCCAACAATGTAACCCTAGGAGATGAAGCGCCAAAAGTCATGTGGGTCCCGATGGGGTAAGTTGGTACATCAACTTCCCAGGGTCGTAACTTTTTCATATGATCTCTGTGATTGTGGAGGACCTAAACAACGTTGCTTAGGGCCTCAAAATGACCTCGAAAGTTTAGGACTCGAAAACCTAGAAAAAAACTCCCAAGATGAAAGTTGTATGTGAGCTAGATGGAAGATGTGGGTGGCCAGTGATATCCATCTAGATCAATCCTCCCCCATCAGGTAGCAATGATATCCATTGTTTTGAGTTCCCCCATTGGATGAGGAAATTTCTGCTGAATTTGGCCCCAAGTGAGGAACTTTCCTTGGTGTAGGAGCTGCCCCGCTTTGACAACCTGATAAAGATGAAGCTTTTGTTGGTGAGTGCCCTTGACCTGTGTATCCACGATATGATTAGTGGATGCATTTTCCATGCAGTTAGGGTTGGGATTTGTCAGTGTCAATTGTTATGTTATCTCTGAGGTGTCTAATAAGGGTGGAAAGTATGGCTGAAGAAGGTCCACATTAAACATGGGGTGCAAGACAAGGAAGGGGGGAATATTGAGCTCAAAAGAATTGTCACGCACATCCTTGGTGATGGTGTAAGGTCCACAGTGGAGTGGACAAATATTCTGATGGGGTCCTATAAGGCGTTCTTTCTACAAGTGCAACCAAACTTTATTGCCCACCTGGAAATTTTATGGCACTCGTTGTTGATCATGGCGTTGCTTGTACTTGGCATTGAAATTCTATAAAATATCCTGAACGTGTTGGCGGATGTGTTGGATTTGTTCAATGAACAAGGAGGATTTGTCAGCTTCAGTTTGTGCATGGGACGATTATTCCTTTGTGGATGTAAGGGGTAGTAAAACATCCATGGGTCCCAATGGTTGAAATCCCAACCCCACTTGAAAGGGGTTATGGCTAGTTGAGATATCTATTGATATGTTGTAATTGTGTTGAAAATAGGGAAGAATCTCATCCCATTTGCGTGGATGATTGGAATTGTACATGCGCAAGATATGCATGATCATCATGTTAATGACCTCGGTCTTACCATCTCTTTGGGGGTGGAAGGCAGTGGATTTGGTGAGATTGGTGTCCAACCCTGACCAGAGGCTCGACGAGAATGTGTTGAGGAACTGAATGTCCCAATTTGAGATGATGGTTTGTGGCATCCCAAAATTTACCCACACTCGTTTGAATAACAGATTGGTAGTGGCCTATGTTGTGATGCTCTTCTTGCAGGCGACCATAATCGCCATTTTGAAAAATCAATCGACAACCACGAAAACATAGTCATTTCCCTACTTGGTTGAAGGAAGGCCCGACATGTATTCCATCAAGATGGATTCCAAGGGCTTGTCATGAGTAGGAATAGGGGTGTACATGCCTTGTTTCTTGATGGATGGGTTGGAAATGGAGTAGGCTGTGTAGGACTTGATATACTTGCTGACATCTTGTCGGAGTTTCAGCCAATAGAAATGTTGACACAACATTTCCATTGTTCTTTCTACACCAAAGTGTCCTACCACCCAGATGTAGTGAGCTTACCAAATCAGCTTCGCTCGCTCACTTGATGGAACAAAGAGATGGCCCAGATGCCACAAAAACCCTTCCTGCAGAAAAAAAATTAGTGACAACTGTGTTTGAGCCCAACATATGGTAAGTAGTGAAGAATTCAGGATCACTCTCATAGAGTTGGGGCAATCCATAGGTATCATATCCACAAGAGTGTAGCACTGTGGTTAGTGCTGTAACTGGAGTTTGATTGAGGAAGTCGATGAAACAATTGGTGCTCCATGTCTTATACTTGATTTTGAGATGGAATTGTTGCAAGTATGTGGACCAATTCTAATGGAGGTCATTCTGCAATTTGTCTTGTTTTTGAATGAAATGAAAAGGCTTATGATCAACGTGGATGATTGTCTCCTTCCCCAGAATGTAATGCCTCCACTAGCGACAAGATTGTAAAATGGAGTACATTTCTTTGTTGTAAGTGGGGTACTTACATATAGTGTATGATAGCATCTCACTAAGATAGGTCATGGTATGTCCATGTTGAGTGAGAACTGCACCCACAACATAGTGCGAAGCATCTATCTCAATCTCAAAAGGATGTTGCAGGTCGGGTAATGAGAGCACCAGGGATGAGCACAAGCGTTGCTTCAAATCATAGAATTATTTCTGTTGCGACTGGCCCCACATTAATTTTCCTTTCCACCACCCCTGGTCACTTTTCTAAGGGCCCATGCAATGTGGGAGACTCCCAACATGAACCTACGATATAAATTGGTAAGGCCTAAGAAGCTCCGAAGCTCAGTGAGTGTGGTCGGGGTTGGCCAATCATGAATGACCTGGATCTTGGCTGGATCGACATGTACTCCGTTCTCATCAACAATGTATCCTAGGTACTGGACCTTGTTCATGCCGAAGGAGAATTTTTCCAAATTTACATATAGCTTGTGTTGTTGTTTAGTGTGTAGTACCTACTGAATATGTTGCAAGTGTTCCACCCAATTGTTTTTGTATACGAGGATGTCATCCAAATACACCACCACAAAAGAATTGGTGAAAGGCCACAAGATATCGTCCATCATCCTCATGAAATTTGTTGGGGAATTTGTCAAGCCAAAGGGCATGACCAACCATTCAAAAAGACCTCCTTTGGACATGAAGGTGGTCTTCCATACATCTGTATATTCTATTGGGACCTAGTGATAGTCAGACTTCAGATCAATATTACTGAAGTATTTATCCCCCTTGAGTTGGTCAAGGACATCGTCAATTCGGGGAATTTTGTACCAGTTCCTGATTGTTATTTTATTTAGGGCCCGGTAATCAATGCAGAGTTGTCAGGTCCCGTCTTTCTTCCGCACAAGCACAATTGGGCTTCCACAAGATAATGAGATTGGGTGGATGTACCCCTTTTCGAGCAACTCTCAAATTTGGTGCTTGATTTCCTCATTTTCTGACAGAGAGTGGTGATAAACTGGCCCATTGGGTAGTGGTGTGCCGGGGGTCAGATTGATTGAGTGCTTGACCTGACAATGCAGAGGTACCCCAGTGGGTGAGGAGAATATGTATTTGTATTCTTTCATGACCTTATCCACTTACTTCTGCTGTATCGAGAGACCTTTCGCAGAGGCCATGTATGTGGTTGCAACCTTCCACTCACTTTGAGCATGAATCACAAAGAAGACAAAATTCCCTGTTTGAGAGATGTAATACCCCTATTTCCCCCAGTTTGTAAATATAACTATAATTGGATAAGAGACTATGACAGACTAAATATGTGTGAATGTTTGATTTGATGAACCTTTGTATAAAAGGGTCAATGTATGAATTTTTTGTTATTTATAGAAATTGGATATGTGTTGCACAACTGCTGAAAGGGGGGAAGTTTGCCAAGATAGACCATGGATTCTATGAGAGAAATGGTGAGGGGAAACCAAGAATGGTTGATATGACCCTCACTAGAACATTACCTATTGGGTGTAATTTCTCAACAGTCCTCTGACCTAGAAATGAATTACCAGTGAGGCTAGTGGTTGGAAGGCCATCCTCAAGAGTTAACGAGGAGATGGGGCAGGGTACCCATCTGTAAGGCTTTCAAGATTGACGACGAAATTGGATTTGGACCCACGAAACCTTGCCGAAGAAGGAAAGAAAGGAGGTAATTCGGGGGACAAAAACAGATCTGGAAGATAGCAGAGTAGAGAGAACAATATGGAGAAGATGAGAAGCAAGCCTGTTTTGGATGTGAGAAGCCTTGGCTAGGGTCTCTCTACAAGCTGATAAATGAGGCTAACAAATGATTGAGGAAGTACTTGCATAGACCTCCTTACTTTGAGTAGAGGAAACCGATTTCCAAGTTCCCATGGGAGGAGGAGAGTAACCTTTGTCCTTGAATGGCATGGAGCAAGGAGAAAGAATCTCTCGCAGAGCATCATGGTCTAGCTCGGGGGTAGCCAGTGGTAAATCTATCAGGAGTATTTTTTCCTATGGTTGGGAGGAAACATGCACCCCTTTCAGTAGTCGCTTCACCTTCTCCATTTCTGATAAGTATTATCATACTTTGTGTATATATATTGGATGCGATGATGGAATTTTTATGTTTATGGTTAAGTCTTTCAGTATTTGAATAGTTATTAGAAATTCTCATTTGATTATGTAAATTGTTATATCTATATGATCTTTGATTTATCTCAGTTTAGCTGCTAGAGATTCATGGGATGTGAATCCACAAGAGAGTGGGATAGGACTAACTAAAATGTCTAAGTATTTCCGATCCTTTGAATTCCCCTTAGCGGGAATGTCAATTTCATCTCTGTGGGAGAAGGGAGTTTTCCTTCAGACCATCCCCCCATATGACCGAGGGATCATGCCCATGTCCTTAACCCATTTCTTGCTAAAATGATTAGCACTTACCCCACAATAATTTACAAAGGACCCATATGACCAGGGTCTGGGAACCTTGCGCTAGTCCATAAGGAGCTAGCCCTTTTGGCTTCGGGGCTTAGGGATATATGACTCCAAAATCCTCGAAAACAGCTGAAGGCCAAAGTCGCGTTGACGAGGGTTGTAGATCTAGGGATCTAGTGTGGATCTCTCTCAGCCATTAGATCAGACTTAGGAAGAGAAGTGTCAAGTGCTTTGACGAAGTTCTACTTCGGGAGTATAGGAGTGGTCTAGCGCCGAAAATCCCGAATGCCAGAGTTGTGAAGTTAATCAGGACCATTGAAAGTGGTGGGACACGTGTCCACAGATCAACGACTATTTGGAAGTTTGGGTATTCAACCGTATAGGGACGCGTGAGTTTCCCTGAAGCTCTGTGAGCCAGAATAAATCCTGGTCGTGAATGCTAGGAACAAGTGGTGACAGATCAAGTGTGGTCCAGAGAGGAAGTTGAAAGATACATACCGAACCCCTGAATGTCGAACTTCCAAAGTGACGTGGACCATCGATCTTTGGATCCTTCGGGATCCCTCTCAGTCGTTGATCTAAGAAACTCACCCTCGATTACCCAATCGACTGGGAACATGTCGTGAAGTGATATGTGACCCCTACTTGTCCTTTATCTAAGGTTGTCCATTGAATTAGAGCCGTTGGATGAGAGAGTATGTGGAAAGTGATCCTATATTCCAGAGACTTAGTACTTCGGAGGAACTTGGCCAAGAATCTATGGAGTGTGAAAACCTCTGAATTCGTGAACATCAAAATGGATCTCGGTCATTGGTAGGATGAGGACACTTGGCGCCATATTAGAGAGTTTGGAGACTTGAGTCTTTGGTGAATTATCTACGTGAGGAGTTGGTAAGCTCCGAAGTCCGGAGCTATGAAGTAATGAGAGCCATATATTTATGGATCCACGTGGACTCCTACTGACCGTGAGATCAAAGGGCTGGAACATTATCATTCCAAGATGAAGTGGGATAATGATGTCATTTGATGTGATGTGGACCCACATTACGTGGGCCACGTGTCACCCGATTATGATTGATTCACAGATACCTTATGCATATTAGAGCATGACACGTGTCATCGCTGACCCTTTCCGCGTGTCAGCTTCTGGTTTGTTATCACCTGGCCAACATGGTTGGTGACGTGTCTGGGACTCCGAGAGTCTGGATAAATTCGGGAGTTCAAAAGATTTGGTCGTAGTATAGTACAAGGATTTTCAACAAAAATCGTTGATCGTTGAACACTGAACGTTCAACGACGATCGCCAATCACCGAAACGCCGAAAGTGTGGGAAGTCGACCTCTAATTTCCCACTGTCGAACGTCGAAAAGGGGACGTTCAACATAAAACTCTGATCGCTGATCACCAAATGGCTAAGGCAATGTGGAAATATTTCAGGACTTTGGGGATTAGGAAAAATTATTGTTCAATGCCGAACGCCGAAGACCCCAACTAACAATGCCCGGGTAACTTCGGGAGGCCATAGCTTGTAGACCATAGCTCAAATTTTAGTGCGGTGGAATCCATTAGAAATCTTGTGACGATCATTAACCCATGAAGATCCTAGAATTAGGATTTGATATAGTTAGGAAGAACAAAAATTTAATGCCCCATCTCTAGAAAGGGTATTTAGGGGTCGGGTGTGTTACAAATTGGTATCAGAGCATGGAAACAACACTTGGCCTGCTTGGGCTTATGCACGAGTCACATAAAAATATTATTATAGGAACCAAACCTTCCACTGTTGAAATTTGTTTTGCAAATTTTCACTGTATGTCACTAATGTTTCCAAATAAAGAAGTTGACTTCACTTTGCAATGATGTGTGTTCATAAATTGGTAGATTTATAACTAACATAAAATGTTCTATCACCACTCAAGCAGTTAGTGAACAACGAGGAAAACTATAGCATAAGGGATGGTGACACACCATGATTTGGGGGAGAGATTCGACAATAGAGAGGAAGAATCTGATGAAAGGAGGGTGGTGGAAACCCCTCCACATTTGGCTAAAACTGTGAGAATCCTAATGGTAGAATTACAAATTTATAAGAATGAAAATTAAAGGATGATCAAGGAGAAGGAAAAGAAGACTAAAATTAATGCAGTCCTATTGCAAAGTATATCAGATATATAAAGGAAATTGCAACATGGTCCAACTTCCAGTCATGTGGACATGCATCATACTAAGAAAACTCCAATTCCACCTGAGATACAGAAGCATGGTCCAAAAAATGGCCACACTAAGAGGAGAACCTCAAGGAAGGCCCAACATGGAGTCAAGAGACACTCAATGGAAGATTCCTTTAGTGAGGACACTGACAAATCTAAGGAATCTTCCAGTGGAAAAACTATTTCCCATTCCCAGACGAAAATAAAGAAGAGGAAACCTTCCAAGAGTCATGACCCTGAATAATTCAAGAAAGAAAAACCACCCACCTTCGATGAAGAGATTAAGAAGGGTGGAAGAAGCAGAAGTTTGGCTACTTGTCCTGAAGAAGTAATTTAGAGTTCATGACTACTTTGAAAACTTAAAGGCTCGGATATCCATTTTCAACCTGAATGGAAAAGCTTCCATTTGGTGGGAGGACCTTAGGAATGTGAAAGGAATCCATGAGTAGAACATGTCATGGAAAAAATTTGAGAAATACTTCAAGAAGAAGTACTCGTCAGAAAAGTAATTTGATGGGAATACCAAAGAGTTCTATGAACTCAAGCTGGGACAACTTACTATAGATGAATATATCAAAAAATTCCTTGAGATGATGAGGTATGTGCCCTACATAAAGGATGAAAAATTAAAGATGAAACGATTTATTAGTGGATTACCTTAGTCCTACCGAGACATAATTGAGTTTGATGAACAAAATACTTTATAATATTCTCTTTGAAAATCAAGGTATTGCTATGAGAAATTCAAGAATAAGACAGAACCCCATGAACATTGGAGGAAGAAAAACAATTTGGGATTCAAGAAGAAGGGGTTTAAATCCTCGAGATTTAAGAAATATGGGAAGAGCTCTAGGATGAGCCTTACTGCCAGAAGTGTGTATCAACAAAATTTTCCATCCCAGAGTGGAAATAAACCATTCAGAGAAGCTCCAAGTAACACTGATAACACGAAGAGAGAACCCTTAAAATGTTGGGGTTGTGGAGAGGAACATCTGTTGAGGGAATTTCTGCATAGGAAAAAAAACAATCGGAGGGTATACAACATCCAAGAGGCTACCACAATCAATGATGTGGCTAGGAGCATGCCAAAAATTTATGCAGCCTTGGATAATAGACAATTTGACCACCAAGCTTCAGTGGTGGAGATGGAAGGTACGATTTCGAACCTTCCTGTTTCTATTTTAATTGACTCTGGTTCTAATTTGAGTTATGTTTCCTCTCAAACTGTTGAAAAATGTAAATTGAAACAAGTTAAACATGTTAAATCATGGCCATTACAACTAGCCACTGGAAACATAAGAAAAGTAACAAAGTTCATACCAGCATGCCAATTCGTTATAAGTGGGTTTCCCACCCAAGCGAACCTAAACATACTCCCTCTAGGATCTTATGACCCGATGATTGGAATGGACTGGTTGGATTCCCACAAACCAAATTGGACTGTTACAATAAGACCTTGGAGTGTGAAAATGAAGAAGGAAGAAGGGTAACTCGACAAGGGATTCAAAATCCTGTCTCAGTGAGACAAATATCATCCCTCCAAGTGAAGAATTATTGCAGAAAGGGATGTCCTTTATATGCAATACAAGTACTGAAATCTGTTGAGAATGAAAAACCCATCCTAGAGGACCATCCCATATTAAGAGAGTATAAATATGTATTCCCAGAAGAGGTGTCAGGTCTACCTCCAAGAAGGGATATTGAATTTTCAATAGAACTTGTACTAGGAGCGATGCCAATGTATAAAACACCCTATAGAATGAGTACACAAGATCTAGTTGATCTCAAACTGTAGTTGAAGGAGATGTGGGAAAAAGGATACATTCATCCTAGTGTGTCCCCATGGGGAGCACCAACCTTGTTTGTGAAAAAGAAAGATGACACACTTAGATTTTGCACAAATTGTAGACAATTCAATAAGATGAGCATGAAGAATAAGTATCCCTTACCCAGGATTGATGACTTGTTTGACCAATTAAGGGGTGCTACAATCTTCTCCAAGATTGACTTGAGGTCTGGATACCATCAGGTCCGAATTAAAGATGAAGACATCGATAAGACAACCTTTAGGACAAGATACAGTCAATATGAATTTGTGGTGGTGACATTTTGGGCTTACCAATGCACCAACCACTTGTATGTGCTTAATGAATAATGTATTCAGAAATTTCTTGGATAGGTTTGTGTTGGTTTTCATTGATGACATTCTAATCTATTCCAAGCGTTGGTTGTGGAGCCTGATTATCTTCCTGATTCAGAGGTTCTTGCTTTCAGCCGTGTTTATACCCCATGAAGTATTTACACCCCAGAAGTATGTACACTCTTCCACGTGGGGGAGTGCAGAGGGGGGGTACCCCCTCTGCGGGGTCCAGGGGGCCTATCCCCCCGGCTGGGGGGTCTGGGGGAAAGCGGGCCCCTAGCGGGGCTTCAAGGGCAAAGCCCCCGAAGAAAAAATTGCCTTGTAAAAGTATATTTTAATTTCATTGTAAATCTAGACCGTTCATTATAAGGTCGCAGATCTAATGGTAGAGATTATGTTACGGTTTTTTTCCCTAGAAGGCAACCCTCTTTTATGAGGGAAATGTAT
>SNQJ01S0026490.1:102911-115083 GCA_010110895.2 Picea sitchensis | reverse complement strand
TGTGTCTCTCTTGTATTGTGTGTCTTCTGTGTTTTGTTTCTGCATTTGTTTTATTTTATTGCTCCGCGGTCCTGTTTTTTCTAACACCAAGAATAGGGAAGAGCATGAAGAACATCTCAATCTAGTACTCCAAGTACTAAGAGAACACCAACTCTATGCTAATCATAGTAAGTGTGACTTTTTCCAGAAACAAGTCCATTACTTAGGCCATGCTATTTCTGAGTAAGGAGTGGCAGTTGATCCTAACAAGATTAAAGCCATCATGGATTGGCCTACCCCAAAGGATGTATCTGATATCATATCCTTTATGGGCCTAGTAGGATACTATATGAGATTCATAAGGGGATTATCCAAGATTGGTTTCCCAATCACGTCCCTTCATAAAAAGGGGGTTAAATTCATTTGGACATTAGAATGTGAAGACATATTTCAAGAGATTAAATGCCTTCTAACCAATGCACCTGTAATGAAGATTGCACACTCAAACAAAGACTTCCT
This sequence comes from Picea sitchensis, assembly GCA_010110895.2. NCBI lineage: Eukaryota > Viridiplantae > Streptophyta > Pinopsida > Pinales > Pinaceae > Picea > Picea sitchensis. Next base: position 114,585 of record SNQJ01S0026490.1, on the reverse strand, counting down.
AGTGTGTACATATGCATGCAAGGAAGGGCTCGAAGGAGTCCTTATGCAAGAAGGATATGTGATTTGCTACGAATCCAGAAAATTGAATGAGCATGAAATCAATTATGTGACCCATGATATGGAATTGGATACCATAGTGCATGCTTTGGAAATGTGGAGGTATTACCTCTTAAGTAGAATATTTGTACTTATGATAGACCATAGTGGGTTAAGGTATTTGTTTGACCAACCAAAACTCAATGTGAGACAAGCTAGGTGGATGGATCTCCTTAGTGAGTTTGATTTTGAAATAAAACATATCAAAGGAAAGGAGAATAACGTGGATGATTCCCTTAGTAGGAGTATGAAAGTGGTTCACTTGGCAGTTGTAAGAACCAATGAATCAGACATCAAAGAGAGAGTCAAAACCGCACAAGAAACATATGCATTTTTCAAGACTGTGAAATCATACCTAAAGAAAGATCCCACATGGTTGAAGTACGAAGGTTATCAGATTCTTAATGATGGCATGTTGAATAACAAGGGAAGATTGTATATTCCAACTTGTGAGGATTTGAAGAGGTTCATAATGGATGAACTACACAAAATACCATATACTGGTCATCCTGGTTATCAAAAAATGATCAAGGCCACTAGGAAACTATTTTATTGGCCCGGACAGAAAAAGGGCATAGTTGATTACTTATATAAGTGTCTAGAATGTCAGCAAGTCAAGGCAGAGAACTATCACCTAGCAGGACTGTTGCACACCCTACCAATTCCAAAATGGAAATGGGAAACCATCTTCATGGATTTCATCATAGGACTACCAAGATCAACCAAACATAATGATGCCATCATGGTAGTTGTGTACAAATTGAGCAAAGATGTTCACTTCATACCCGTCAAGTAAACTTGTAAGGAAATAGATATTTCCAACATTTTCAAGAAAGAAATATTTAGAGTACATGGCATGCCTAAGGAAATTATATCCGACATAGATACACAATTTACTTCAAACTTTTGGAAATATGTGTTTGCTGGTTTTGAAAAAACGTTTCTCTTTAGTACAACCTATCACCCTCAAAATGATGGGTAGACAGAGAGGGTAAACCAAGTGTTAGAAGACATGTTGAGGATTCATGTAATGCATCAACCCAATAAGTGGGAGGACTACCTCCCACTCGTAGAATTTGCTTAAAACAATGGCTATCAAGAGTCATTAAAAATGAGCCCTTTTGAAGCCCTCTATGGAAGGAAATGAAACATTCCAATCAGTTGGAACAACCCAGTAGACATAGTTACAATCTGGACAGATATGCTAAAGGAAATGGAACAATAAGAAATTCAGATAAGACAAAATATGAAGATAGCCCAGGATAGACAAAATAACTATGCATAAATGAAAAGGAATCCTAGAGAGTTCAAAGCAGGGGATCATGTGTATCTCCGAGTTAGACCCAGAAAAATCTCTTTGAGGATGGGAGCTTGTGCCAAGCTGGCACCTCGGTATTGTGGAACCTTTGAAGTTTTGGATAGAGTGGGACCAGTATCCTATTGTCTAGCACTTCCTCCCACAGTGAAGGCACATAATGTTTTCCATGTTTCTTTATTAAAGAAGTATGTACATGAGTCTAATCATAATATTGACTGGTCCATGATTCATGTGGAACCCGAGGGAGAATTCCTGCTAGAACCTCAATGCATAATAGAAAGGGAGGAAACCCCACTCCGCAATAGAACCATTGAACAAGTCTAGGTGCAATGGAAACACTTTGGTCCAGATGAGGCTACATTGGAAATGGAGGATGCTATGAGACAGACATATCCATTTTTGTTTACTTATGTACATATAGATCACATTGAGAGATAGAAAATTGAGGACGATGTTACTTTAAGGGGGAGGGTATTTTAATACCCTGGTTTCCACCAATATGTAAATATAACTATAACTGGACAAGAGACTATGGAGGACTAAATATGTGTGAATGTTTGATTTGATGAACCTTTGTATAAAAGGGTCAATGTATGAATTTTCTGTTATTTATAGAAATTGGATATGTGTTTCACAACTACTAAAAGGGGGGAAGTTTTCCAATATATACCATGGATGTTATGAGAGAGATGGTGAGGGGAAACCAAGAATGGTTGAGATGACCCTCACCAGATCAATACCTGCTGGGTGTAATTTATCAACAATCCTCTGTCCTTGAAATGAATTACCAATGAGGCTGGTGGTTGGAAGGTGATCATAAAGAGTTAATGAGGAGATGGGGTAGCATACCCATATGTAAGGATTCCAGGCTTGACCACTAATTGGGGTTTGTACCCACACAACCTTGCTGAGGAAGGAAAGAAAGGAGGTAATTCGAGGGACATAGACAGATCTGCAGGACAATAGAGTAAAGAGAACACTCCAGAGAATATGAGAAGAAATATTGTTTTGGCTGTTAGAAGCGTTGGGTAGGGTCTCGCTACAAGCTGATAAATGAGGCTGACGAGTGACTGAGGAAGTACTCGCGTAGACCTCCTTGTTTGGAGTAGAGGAAACCGTTTTCCAATTTCTTGTGGGAGGAGGAGAGTAACCTCCGACCTTGACTCTCGTGGAGAAAGAAGAAATAATCTCTAGCAGAGCATCATGGTCTAGCTCAGGGGTAGCGAGTGGTAAATCCATCGGGAGTGGCTGTTCCTATGGCTGGGATGAAACAAGAACCCCTTTCATCAGTCACTTTACTTTTCCATTTATGATAAGTATTATCATACTCTATGTATATATATTGGATGCGATGATGGAATGTTTGTGTTTATGGTTAAGTCTTTCAGTATTTGAACAATATTAGAAATGCTCATTTTCTTATGTAAATTGTTATATCTATATGATATTTGTTTTATCTCAGTTTAGCTGCTAGAGAGTCATGGGATGTGAATCCACATGAGAGTCGAGGTAGGAGTAACTAAAACATCTAAGTCTTGTCGATCCTTTGAATTCTCCTTAACGGGAATGTCAAGTTCATATCTGTGGGAGAAGGGAATTTTCCTTCAGACCATCCTCCCATCTGACTGAGGGCTCATGCCCATGTCCTTAACCCATTTGATACTAAAAGGATTAGTGCTTAGCCCACAATAATTTCTAAAGGACCCATATGACAAGGGTCTCGGAACCCTATGCTAGTCCATAAGGAGCTATCCCTTTTGGCTTCGGGGCTTCGAGACTTATGACTCCACAATCCTTGAAAACAACCGAAGGTCGAAGTCGCAAACTGATGGGGGATGTAGATCTAGGGATCCAATGTGGATCTCTCTCAGCCGTTAGATCAGACTTAGGAAGGCAAGCATTAAGTGCTTCGACAAAGTTCTACTTCGGGAAGATAGGAGTGGTCTAGCACTGAAACTCCCAAATTCCAATGTCGTGAAGTTAATCGAGACCATTGAAAGTGGACGAACATGTGTCCACAGATCAACAACTATCCGAAAGTTTGGGTATTCGAAGGTATATGGATGTGTGAGTTTCCCTAAAGCTCTGCGAGCCAGATTAAATCCTGGTCATGAATGCTAGGATCACGTGGCGATAGATCAGGTATGGTACGGAGAGGAAGATGAAATATACACATCGAAACCCCAAATGTCTAACTTTCGAAGTGAAGTGGATCATCGATGTTTGGATCCTTCGAGATCCCTCTTAGCTGTCAATATAATAAATTGGCCCTCGATTACCCAACCGACCAGGAACATGTCATGGAGCGACACATGGCCCCTACTTTTACCTTGTCTAAGGTTGTCCGTCGAATTAGATCCGTTGGATGAGAGAGTATGTGGTAAGCGATCCTATAGTTCAGAGACTTAGTACTCTATAGGAACCTGACAAAGAATCTATGGAGTGTGAAAACCTTCAAAGTCGTGAACGTCGAAATGGATCTCGGTCATTGGTAGGTGAAGACACTTGGGGCCAGATTAGATAGTCTAGAGAATTGAATCTTTAGGGAATTCACGATGTGAGGAGTTGGTAAGCTCTGAAGTCTAGATCCGTGAAGTAATGAGAGTCGTATATTTATGGATCCATGTGGAATCCTACCGACCGTGATATCGAAGGGTTGGACATTTATCAATCCAAGATGATGTCATTCGATGTGATGTGGAACCACATTACGCGTGCCACATGTCACCCATATATGACCTATTCACAGATCCCTTATGCCTATTATAGCATGACACATGTCACCCCATAGTGAGGACAAATGTCACCTCTGGCCCTTGTCGCGTGTCAGCTTCTGGTTTTTGCTCACTTGGCAAACATAGTTGGTGACATGTCTGGGACTATGAGAGTCTAGATAACTTCAAGAGTTTGGAATAATTGGTCGCAATATAGTACTAGGATGTTCAATGAATATCGTCGATCACCGAACGTTGAACGTTCAATGATGATCGTCGATCGTCGAAAAATCAAAAGTGTAGGAAGTCGACTGCCAAACGTTGAAAAGGGGATGTTCAACATAAAAAGATGAATGCCGATCGATGAATGGATAAGGCCACACATCGAGATTTTAGGACTTCGAGGATTAGGAAAAAGGAGTGTTCAACGCCGAACGCTGACAACCCTAACTAACAATGTCCGGGTAACTTTGGGAGGCCATAACTTTCAAACCAGAGCTCAGATTTTATTGCGGTGGAAACTTGTAGAAAGCTCATGACGAGTAGTAACCCATGAACATTCCAGAATTAGGATTTGAGATAGTTAGGAATAACAAAAATTTGATGCCCCATACCTAGAAAGGGTATTTAGGGGTCGAGTGTGTTACAAATTGGTATTAGAGCATGGCAACAACACTTGGCCTGCTTGGGCTCATGAACGAGTCAAATAAAAATATTATTAGAGGAATGAAACCTTCCACTCTTGAAAGATGTTTTGGAAATATTCACTGTATGCTGCTAATGTTTCCAAATAAAGAAGTTGAATTCACTTTGCAATGATGTGTGTTGTTCATAAATTGGTAGATTAATAACTAACATAAAATGTTCTATCAACACTCAAGCAGTCAATGAACAACAGGGAAAACCACAACGTAAGGGATGGTGACACACCATGATTTGGGGGAGAGCTCCCACAATAGAGAGGAATAATCTAATGAAAGGAGGGTGATGGAAACCCCTCGAGATTTGGTCGAAACTGTAAGAAGCCTCATGGTAGAATTACAGAGTTATAAGGATTACAGTGAAAGGATGATCAAGGAGTAGGAAAATAAGACTGAAATTAATGCAGTTCTACTGCAAAGTCTGTTAGATTTATAAAGGAAAATCCAACATGGTCCAGCTACCAGTCATGTGGACTGGCATCATACTAAGAAAACGCCAAGTTCACCTAACATATAGAAGCATGGTCTGGAAAGTGGCCACACCAGGAGGAGCACCTGAAGGAAGGCCCAACATGGATCCAAGAGACACTCAATGGAACTTTCTAGTGGAAAAACTAGTTTTTCCACTCTAAGATTCCTTTAGGATAAGATATGGTCACTATGAATATGTGGTGGTGACATTTGGACTTACCAATGCACTAACCACTTTTATGTGCTTAATGAATAATGTATTTAGAAAGTTCTTGGATAGGTTTGTGTTGTTTTTCATTGATGATATTCTAATCTATTCCAAGAATAGGGAAGAGAATGAAGAACATCTCAAGCTATTACTCCAAGTACTAAGAGAACATCAACTCTATGCTAAGCTTAGTAAGTGTGACTTTTTCCAGAAACAAGTCCATTACTCAGGCCATGTTATTTCTGAGGAAGGAGTGGCAGTTGGTCCTGACAAGATTAAAGCCATCATGGATTGGCCTACCCGAAAGGATGTATCTGATATCAAATCCTTTATGGGCCTAGCAGGATAGTATAGGAGATTCATAAGGGGATTCTCCAAGATTGGTTTCCCAATAATGTCCCTTCATAAAAATGGGGTTAAATTCATTTGGACATCATAATGTGAATAAATATTTCAAGATATTAAACACCTTCTAACCAATGTGCCTATACTGAAGGTTGTAGACCCAAACAAAGACTTCCTTGTGGTAACAAATTCCTGCAAGGAAGGGTTCTGAGGAGTCCTTATGCAAGAAGGACATGTGATTTTCTAGGAATCTAGAAAATTGAATGAGAATGAAATCAATTATGTGATCCACGATATGGAATTAGCTGCCATAGTGCATGATTTTAAAATGTGGAGGAATTACCTCTTAGGTATAAGATTTGTACTTATGACAGGCCATAGTGGGTGAAGGTATTTGTTTGACCAACCAAAACTCAATGTGAGACAAGCTAGGTGGATGGCTCTCCTTAGTGAGTTTGATTTTGAAATAAAACATATCAAAGGAAAGTAGAATAGGGTGGATTATTCCCTTAGTAGGAGTATGAAAGTGGTTCACTTGGAAGTTGTAAGCACCAGTGAATCAGACATCAAAGAGAGAGTAAAAAATACACAAGAAACAGATGCATTTTTCAATACTGTGACATCATACCTAAAGAAAGAGCCCACACCGATGAAGTACGAAGGTTATTAGATGCTTGATGATGGCCTATTGACTTACAAGGGAAGATTGTATATCACAAATTGTGATGAATTGAAGAGGTTCATAATGGATGAACAACACAAAAGACCATATATTAGTCATCCTGGATATCAAAATGATCACGACCACTAGGAAATTATTTTATTGGCTCATAGTAAGGAAGGACATAGTTGATTACTTATCTAAGTGTCTAGAATGTCAACAAGTCAAGGCAGAGCATTGGCACCCAACAGGTCGGTTGCAACCCCTACCAATTCCCTAATGGAAATGGGAAAACATCTCCATGGATTTCATCACAGGACTACCAAGATCAACCAAATAAAATGATGCCACGATGGTAGTTGTGTACAAACTGAGAAACGCTACTCACTTCATACCCATCAAGTCAACTTGTAAGGCAATAGATATTTCCAACATTTTCATGAAAGAAATATTTATACTGCATGTCATGCCTAAGGAAATTATATCCAAAAGAGATACATAATTTACTTCAAACTTTTGGAAATATCTGTTTGTTGGTTTTGAAACAAAGTTTCTCTTTAGTACAACCTATCACCCTCAAAATTATGGGTAGATAGAGAGCGTAAGACAAGTGTTAGAATACATGCTGAGGATGCATGTAATGCATCAACCCAAGAAGTGGGAGGACTACCTACCACTGGTAGAATTTTCTTACAATAATGGCTATCAAGAGTCATTAAAAATGATCTCTTTTGAAGCCCTCTATGGAAGGAAATGCAACATTCCAATCAATTGGAACAAAACAATAGCCATAGTTACAATCATGCCAGATATGCTAAAGGAAATCGAAAAACAAGCAATTCAGATCATAAAAAATATGAAGATAGCCCAAGATAGACAAAATAGCTATGTAGACATGAAAAAGACTCTTAGAGAGTTCAAAGTAGGGGATCATGTGCATCTCTGAGTTAGACCCAGAAAAACCTCTTTGAGGATGGGAGCTTGTGCCAAGATGGCACCTCGGTATTGTGGACCCTTTGAAGTTTTGTATAGAGTGGGACCAGTAGCCTATTGGCTAGCACTTCCTCCCACAGTGAAGGCACATAATGCTTTCCATGTTTCTTTATTAAAGAAGTATGTACATGATTCTAATCATATTATTGACTGGTATGTGATTCAGGTGGAACGTGAGGGATAATTCCTGCCAGAACCTCAATGCATAATAGAAAGGGAGGAAACCCCACTCTGGAATAGAACCATTGCATAGGTCAAGGTGTAGTAGAAACACTTTGGCCCAGATGAGGCTACATGGGAAATGGAGGATGCTGTGAGATGGGAATATCCATTTTTGTTTACTTCTATACATACAAAACACATCAATAGATAGAACATCAAGGATGATGTTCCTTTAAGGGGGAGGGGATTGTAATACCCCTGTTTCCCCCAGTTTTTAAATATAACTATAACTGGACAAGAGACTATGGCAGACTAAATATTTGTGAATGTTTGATTTGGTGAACCTTTGTATAAAATGGTCAATGCATGAATTTTATATTATTTATAGAAATTGGATATGTGTTGCACAATTTTTGAAAGGGGGGAAGTCTACCAAGATAGATCATGGATTCTATGAGAGAAATGGTTAGGGGAAACCAAGAATGGTTGAGATGACCCTCACCAGACTAGTACCTACTGGGTGTAATTTCTCAACAGTCCTTTGACCCATAAATGAGTTACCAATCACGATGGTGGTTGGAAGGCCATCCTCAAGAGTTAATGAGGAGATGGGGTAGGATGCCCATTTGTAAGGATTCCAGGATTGACCATGAATTAGGATTCAGATCCACAAAACCTTGCTGAGGAAGGAAAGAAAGGAGGTAATTCGGTGGACAGAGAAAAATCTGCAAGATAACGAAGTAGAGAGAACAATCTGGAGAAGCTGAGAAGAAAGATTGTTTTTGTTGTGAGAATCCTTGGGCAGGGTCTCGCTACAAGTTGATAAACGAGGTTGATGAGTGACTAAGGAAGTACTCGCGTAGACCTCCTTGCTTGGAGTAGAGGAAACCAGTTTCCAAGTTCTTGTGGGAGGAGGAGAGTAACCTTCAGCCTTGACTGTCATGGAGAAAGGAGAAAGAATCTCTCGCAGAGAACCATGGTCTAGCTTGGGTGTTTCTAGTGCTAAATCTGTCAGGAGTGGTTGTGTCTATGATTGGGATGAAACAAGAACCCCTTTCAACAGTCACTTCACCTCCTCCATTTCTGATAATGTTTACCATACTCTGTGTATATATATTGGATGCAATGATGGAATGTCTGTGTTTATGGTTAAGTCTTTCAATATTTGAACAATTATTAGGAATTCTCATTTTCTTATGTAAACTGTTATATCTATATGATATTTGATTATCTCAGTTTAGCTTCTAGAGAGTCATGGGATGTGAATCCATAGGAGAGTCGGGTAGGAGTAACTAAAATGTCTAAGTCCTGTAGATCCTTTGAATTCACCTTAGAGGGAATATCATGTTCATCTATGTGGTAGAAGGGTGTTTTCCTTCATACCATCCTCCCATATGACCGAGGGCTCATGCCCACGTCCTTAACCCATTTGATGTTAAAATGATTAGCTCTTAACCCACAAGAATTTACAAAGGACCCATATGACAAAGGGTCTGGGAACCTTGTGCTAGTCCATAAGGAACTATCCTTTTTGGACTTGGGGCTTTGGGACTTATGACTCCACAATCCTCGAAAACAACTGAAGGCTGAAGTCATGAACTGATGACGACCGTAGATCTAGGTATCTAGTGTGGATCTATCTCAACCGTTAGATTGGACTTAGGAAGGGAAGCATTAAGTGCTTCAACGAATTTCTACTTCAGGAGGATAGGAGTGGTCTAGTGCCAAAATTACTAAATCTAGGAGTCGCGATGTTAATAGGGATTGTTGAAAGTGGAGGGACATGTGTCCACAGATCAACAAATATCTATAAGTTTGGGTATTGAACGGTATAGGGATACACGATTTTCCCTGAACCTCTGTGAGCCAGAGTAAATCTTGGTTGTGAATGCTAGGTACATGTGGTGATAGATCAAGTGCGGTCCGGAGAGGAAGTTGAAATATACATGTCAAACCCCTGAATGTCGAACTTCCGAAGTGACATGGATCATCGATATTCAGATCCTTCAGGATCCCTCTCAGTCGTCGATCTAAGAAAGTCACCCTTGATTACCCAACTGATCGGGATCACGTTGTGGAGTGATAGGTGGCCCCTACTTGTCCCCTTTCTAAGGTTTTCCGTCGAATTATATCTGTTGTATGAGATAGTATGTGGCAAGCGATCCTATACTTCGTAGACTTAGTAGTCTGGAGGAACCTGGACAAGAATCTACGAAGTGTGAAAACCTCTGAAGTCGGAAACACCAAAATGAATCTCGACCGTTGGTAGGATGAGGACACTTGGTACCATATTAGAGAGACTAAAGAATTGACTCTTTAGGGAATTCACGACATGAGGAGTTGGTAATCTCCAAAGTCCAGAGTCGCGAAGTAATGAGAGCCTTATATTTATGGATCCACGTGGACTCCTATTGACCGTGAGATCGAAGGGTTGTTCAATTATCAGTATAATATGATGTGGCATGATGAGGTCATTCAATGTGATGTGGACCCACATTACACGTGCCACGTGTCACCTAGATATGACTGATTCACAGATCCATTATGCCTATTAGAGCATGACACGTGTCACCCATTAATGAGGACATGTGTCACCCCTGACCCTTTCCACGTGTCAACTTCTGGTTTGTGCCCACCTGGCCAACGTGGTTGGTGACATGTCCAGGACTACAAGAGTTTGGAATATTTGGGCATAGTACAGTATGAGGATGTTCAACGAATATCGTCGATCGTCGAACGCTGAACATTCAACGACAATCGTTGATCGCCGAAACATCGAAAGTGTAGGAAGTCGACCACTGATTGTCAATTGTTGAATGCCAAAAAAGGGATGTTCAACATAAAACACAGATTGCCGAATATATAAGGCCACATGGAGAGATTTCAGGGATTAGGATAAAGTTGTATTCAACACAGAATGCCGAAGACCCCAACTAAAAACTCTTGGGTAACTTGGGGGGGGCATAACTTGCAGACCAGGGCTCGTATCTTAGTGCGGTGATGACCATTAGAAATATCGTGACAATAATTAACCCATGAATATCCCAAAGTTATATTTGAGATAGTTAGGAAGAACAGAAATTTGATGTCCCATACCTAGAAAGGTTATTTAGGGGTTGGGTGTGTTACAAGAGACGACCTTCCTAAATTGCTTGAGATCAAGGAAATGGTAGCAGATGGGACTACCTCGGGTGTGTTGTATAATTTCCTATCCAAAGTAATAATAACAATACAAGGCCTAACATCATATACAACATGACTTTCATAAATAAGGTTGGCCAAAAAGAACATCACAAAATTCAAGGGAGGCGACATCACACAATACCTCATCTTTTAAGTGCCTTATATCATAGTCCAGGTGACACTGTTAGCTGACACATAGATCACTCTCTCAGAGGATCCATCTTATAGTGTATGAGTGTAGGTGTGGTGTTGTCAGCAGAGCCAATTGCTTGACGACCTCCACTGATATTAGGTTCTTCTGGCTACCTCTATCAATGATGAAGTGCAATGGAGTACCCTTCACCCACATATGTGAATGAAAGAGGGACTCACCTTCCTCTGGTTCATCAAGTTCACTGGGATGGAACTTGGTGGTGGTAGCAGCAGTGGAATTAGATTATGCAAGAATGATCTGTCTCCATTTTTATTGTTCTAACTCAAAGTCAGAGCCCACATTTGATTCAAAGGATTTCACCTCAGCCACCAATGAGTACTTTGAGCGACAATGAGTTGTATTATGCCAAGGGATATTATGGAACTCACACCATTTCCCAGTGTCTTTCTTGTCTTCTCATTACCCTTCTTTTTTGGCGGTTTGGACTGGTTTTCTTGAGGCTGTCCATCCTTTCTTTTCCCTTTTATCTATGGGTTGGAGCAGCCTTTACCCTACTTTTGTTGTGAGAGGTTTGTAGACCCAAAATACCATGTCTTTTGTTTAAGCTTCTGCTCAATTTTGAAAGCTTATTGATAGGTCATGCCCAAGGATGAGATGTACAAAAAATC
>SNQJ01S0026490.1:51739-86962 GCA_010110895.2 Picea sitchensis | reverse complement strand
CATTTGTAGGCCCTCCGTGCACTTCCCTGCGAGGTCGACTACAAAACCAGACACTTGGGTGGGTCGATTCTTGCATACTAACTTCCCTGAAATCATCTGATAGGAAAGGTGCATTGCGCCACTCTATATAGAAGCTACCTTGTAGCCTCACATTCCTTTCTTTACATCGCCATAAGTGTCCTTGCTCCTTTGAGCGAGAGCACGGTCCATGGATTTTCTAGGATAGAAATCTTGTGAGTCGGGTCCTTGCATACTAAACTCGGTGATCCAATTTATCAACGTCGGATCCACTATTATGCGACACTTTAACCATAGATAACCTCCATGGTAACAAGACAACAACAATTTGACACATGCATTCACCTCCTGGTGTCATCCAAAGTGAAGAATATTCATAACATTCAACAGGGTGGATTGCGCGAGGTTATGGGTCCATGATTGAGGGACGATACTCAGATTCTTTCCCTTTGTTCTGGTCAGGTACTTATGCGGGGCGAGCATGTTGTAAGCTTTTTGATCGTCGAGTTTGAAGTCTTTAAACTTCAACGCTGCAATCTTATCTTGGTTTGTGTGAACTGCATGTATCCCCTTTGGGAGGTACACAGTGACCAAGGCGTACTCAAAATATCTAGGTACATTGTCGTGGTTTACAACACCACTCAAAGGTGGTATATAGGTAGGTAATATGCTCGGAATCAACTTAGCATTCATGAGATCATCCATGTTCTTAGTTCGCTTCTCATCTGATGGCCGAGATGGTTCAACTCGAGCAGTTGATGGAGAGGTTGGAAGTCCTCTCGTGGATGATGCTTGTACCCCTGTGGATAATCCTCTCTCTGACATGACTCTTTCAGTCATCAGGTCTATCAAAACTTCCTTAACAACTCTTTATGCAATGCTCAACTCATCTGACATACACGCTCGGGGTTAACAATCTCAGGTTTTGGAGGGGTATCTTAGACACAGTAATGAGAGAGAGACCAAAAGCACGATGATCACGATATAAAATCAACATAGTCTGTGGGCTCAAATTCTCAATTGGAAAAAGTGTTCTCAGTGCATGGCGCAGTGGGATAAATAGGTAACTCGACAATGGGTCACTTACAATGGGTATTTATGAGGTCTTCATTAACTCAGTTCTGTTCGTTATGGTGTGGTATCAACGGTCGGATGGCGAGATGGCTGGCCATAAATGGTTTTCTATCCATTCAAAGCATTGATCTAATAGTTATAACATTCCCCAATGACTATATTGCTTCTTCATGGCGAAGTGCCATGTGTCGTTGTTTTGATATCCTGGCGAAGCTCCAATTTTGCACTTTTTCCTTCTGTGAAGTTCCCTCTAGATTCTTCTATAACTTTTCAATCTTATCCCTCTTCTTACTTAGCTTTCTATCCTTCTTTCCAGTGAGCTTCTTCTCGATATTTATTTTTCCATTCTGATTCTTATCTTTGTTTGTCATAGTCACTGCGCGTTGTTGAGATTCTTTCCTAGGATTCCAGGTAATACTTTTTCTTTATCTGGGATAAGTAATTCAGTCTTCTGTTGGTCTTCTAGGGTTCTTTCAACTTTGACATCAAGGTATTTGGTGTTAAATAACTTCGATCTATTCTCTTAGTCTGCAATCAAATGTGTGATCCTTCTAGTCATGAATTCATTTAACTCATGCTTCTGTTGTTCTAACACTGCTTCTTCTTCTTTCCTTCTGGCCTGGTCTCTTTCAATCCAAGGGCTAGCTAGTAACATGGTAAATGTGCCACTGTCTTCAATAAATTTAATAATATCAAAAGCTTCTTCTGTCGAAGTTCCATTAATGTGCATAGGTATACGAGTGAGCTTCCCACATAGGTTTACCACTTTTCCTCTGAATAATTGTATTCCTCCTAATAAAGGAATCATAGTAGGCTTCCCTATAACTTCCCAAGTTCTCTTTGTCATGATATTCACCTGTGTTTCCTCATCCAGAACACATTCAATGTTGAAGTCTCCTATTCTTTCTTCGATGCATTCTTTTTCTTTGAATATCCTCGATAAGTTGATATTTTAATGGTCATTCAAGGTTTCCTTCATCTATAACAATACTTTCTCTGATTCTTTTTGGGATTCTTCCATTTCTGGATTTGTTGTAGGGTTTTCCTAGTTCAAATTCATTCCCTCAAGCTTAGAAATTATTCTAGGGAAATACAACACTTCATGGTCCATAGCTTTACAACAAAGACAACTAGGTATTCTTCCAGGGAATTCCTTAGCAAGATGTCCTAGTCTTCTGTAGTTGTAACAGAGGATTAATCTTCTCTTTCTTTTAAATGATCCCCAACTTCTCTTGTACTGCGTGCTAGGATCATAGGAGCTAACCTGCAACAAATTCTTTCTAGGATATTGCATCCACTTGTTAGTCCAAAAATTCTTTCTATTCATAGGTATAACATATCTTTCACTATTCTTTCCAGATCTATTAATATCAAATCTTCCTTCATCTATCAATACCCTATTTTTCGAACTAGGACAGATCCTATTAAACATACCTAGATCCATACTCCAGAAACAAAAATTTCCACTTATCTTACTTGAACAGAGCACAAAGCTTCTAGATCTAAAACTTTTCACTATTATTACCTTTAGCAAAGCACAGAGCTTGCAAATATTACCTCTTTTAATCAGAAATTCTCACTTTTACCTTTCTTAGAGCACAAAGCTTTTAGATCTTGCTTCTCTCCTTCATATATGACTTCTTTTCTTTAGATCGAGCCTCTTTATTTTAGCACAGATCTTTATAAATTAAGTAGAATACTGCGCACTAGAGCGACAGATCTATGCACAGATCTTTCACAACTTCAGGATGAATCTTTGCACAAATCTTCTTCTTTCTCAGTTCCCAACAATCACAGTTTCAGTCCCAATAACGAAACCATTTGTTGGCACAGGGGCAGACCCAGGGTTCAATGCTACAACAATGCACCAACAAAACCCTAACTACTGGCCCTTTTAGCAACACCTGCAAAGAAAATGAAGTCTCACTCGAGGTAGAGGTAGGGGTGGTTGCGAGACTCAAGTGTCTGCAACCTTAGTTGGGACACAGATCTGTGATTATAATACTTAACAGAGCACTTAGCATCAATATTTCATCAATATTCAACCAACAACTACTACACATATAGAACAAAGAATCACATCATTCACTCAGATCTGAGGCATTTAAGCATTCTATCATGAACATGTAAGTAATATTTAACAGATGAAGCACTAAGAATCTTCATGTGGATCAGAGCTAACATCCTTACACATCATTAGCACAAAGCATGAACATATTTATCTATCTCTATCAAAGCACTTAGAAAGAGAGTCATAAGCACATTAAGACAAGCACAAAGTGGAACAACACATTATTTACATGGTTCACCCCAACCTTGGGGCTATGTCCACCAAATCTTCTTCTTTATTGTCTTCAGTCAATCGGTTACAAGCACAGAGCCTCAAAAACCTTACTCCGCACAAGACAAAATATCCACGTAGCTCGCTAGATCCTTCTTCCTTGCATTCCAACACTAAGCCTTCCTCAATATTGCTACAAGGACTTGCACTTAGCTCTGTAAGTCTCACACAGTCCTGCACAAAGCACTTACAGACTCTACTTTCACTTAGAATAAATTCACATCACATAGATGCACCACACTTCTATCTATCCTAAGCATCTATTTATATATTACAAAATAGGCCTAAACATGGGTAAACCCATGGGTCGACATCCCATTCCCGTTACATATTCCCACATCCCAAAAAGGACCAAAAAAGGGGCCGAGATCCCGCGATCTCTGCTTCGTCTTGCGATCCTCCTTCGACAGGTTGTCGAAGTCAAAAAATAGGTCAAACTTGACCAGATATCAACAAAACCTGGTCAAGGGCCAACACAAGTCAACTTGTAAGGCAATAGATATTGCCAACATTTTCATGAAATAAATATTTATACTGCATGGCATGCCTAAGAAAGTTATATCCGATAGAGATACAAAATTTTGGAAATCTCTGTTTGCTGGTTTTGAAACAAAGTTGCTCTTTAGTACATCCTATCACCCTCAAAATGATGGGTAGACAGAAAGGGTAACAAGTGTTAGAAGAAAATCTAAGGATGCATTTAATGCATCAACTCAAGAATTGGTAGGACTACCTACCACTGGTAGAATTTTCTTACAACAATGGCTATCAAGAGTCATTAAAAATGAGCCCTTTTGAAGCCCTCTATGGAAGGAAATGCAACATTCCAATCAGTTGGAACAACCCAGTAGACAGAGTTATAATATGACCATATATGCTAAAGGAAATGGAACAACAAGCAATTCAGATTAGAAAAAATATGAAGATAGGCCAGTATAGACAAAATAGCTATGCAGACATGAAAAGAAATCATAGAGAGTTCAAAGAAGGGGATAATGTGTATCTCTGAGTTAGACCTAGCAAAACATCTTTGAGGATGGGAGATTTTTCCAAGATGGAACCTCGATATTGTGGACCCTTTCAAGTTTTGGATAGAGTGGGACCATTAGCCTATCGGCTAGCACTTCCTCCCACAGTGAAGACACATAATTTTTTCCATGTTTCTTTATTAAATAAGTATGTACATGATTCTAATCATATTATTTACTGGTCTGTGATTCAGGTGGAACCCAAGGGATAATTCCTGTCAGAACCTCAATGCATAATAGACAGGGAGGAAACCCCACTCCGAAATAGAGCCATTGCACAGGTCAAAGTGCAGTGGAAACACTTTGGCCTAGATGAGGCTACATGGGAAATGGAGGATTCCATGAGACAATCATATCCATTTTTGTTTACTTATGTACATATAGAGCACATCGAGAGATAGAACATCGAGGACGATGTTCCTTTGAGGGGGAGGGGATTGTAATACCCCTATTTCCACGAATATGTAAATATAACTATAACGGGCCAAGAGACTATGGTGGACTAAATATGTGTGAATGTTTGATTTGATGAAACTTTGTATAAAAGGGTTAATTTATGAATTTTCTGTTATTTATAGAAATTGGATATGTGTTGCACAACTGCTGAAAGGGGGGAAGTTTTCCAAGATAGACCATGGATGTTATGTGAGAGGGGAAACCAAGAATGGTTGAGATGAACCTCACCAGACCAATACCTACTGGGTGTAATTTCTCAACAGTCCTTTGTCCCAGAAAATAATTACTAATGAGGTTGGTGGTTGGAAGGCCATCCTCAAGAGTTAATGAGGATATGGGGTAGGGTACCCATCTGTAAGGCTTCCAGGATTTACCATGAATTGGGGTTCAGACCCATGCAACCTTACTGAGGAAGGAAAGAAAGGAGGTAATTCAAGGGACATAGATATATCTGCAAGGCAATAGAGTAAAGAGAACAATCTAGAGAAGCTGAGAATAAAGCTTGTTTTGGCTGTGAGAATCCTTGGGCAGGGTCTCACTACAAACTAATAAACAATGCTAACGAGTGGCTGAGGAAGTACACATGAAGACCTCCTTTCTTGGAGTAGAGGAAACCAGTTTCCAAGTTCTTGTGGGAGGAGGAGAGTAAGCTCCGACCTTGACTCTCGTGGAGCAAGAAGAAATAATCTCTAGAAGAGAATCACTATCTAGATTGGGGGTATACAATGGTAAATCTGTCAGGAGTGGTTGTGCCTAGGGTTGGGATGAGACAAGCACCCCTTTTAGCAGTCGCTTTACTTTTCCATTTATGATAAGTATTATCATACTCTCTGTATATATATTGGATGCGATGATGGAATGTCTGTGTTTATGGTTAAGTCTTTTAGTATTTGAACAATTATTAGAAATGCTCATTTGCTTATGTAAACTATTATATCTATATGATATTTGATTTATCTCATTTTAGCTGCTAGAGAGTCATGGGATGTGAATCCACATGAGATTCGAGATAGGAGTAACTAAAACATCTAAGTCTTGTCGATCCTTTGAATTTGCCTTAGCGGGAATGTCAATTTCATCTCTGTGGGAGAAGGGTATTTTCCTTCATACCAGCCTCCCATATGACCGAGGGCTCATGCCCATGTTCTTAACCCATTTTCTACTAAAAGGATTAGCGCTTAGCCCACAATAATTTCCAAAGGACCCATATGACAAGGGTTTGGGAACCTTGCACTAGTCCATAAGGAGCTATCCCTTTTGGCTTTGGGGATTCGAGACTTATGACTCCACAATCCTTGAAAACATCTTAAGGACAAAGTCATGAACTAATGAGGGTTCTATATATAGGGATCTAGTGTGGATCTCTCTCATTCGTTAGATCAGACTTAGGAAGGGAAGCATTAAGTGGTTCGATGAAGTTCTACTTCGGGAGGATAGGAGTGGTCTAGCGCTGAAACTCCCAAATTCCAAAGTCACAAAGTTAATCAGGACCATTGAAAGTGGAGGGACATGTGTCGACAAATAAACAACTATCCTAAAGTTTGGGTATTCAGAGGTATATGGACGTGCGAGTTTACCCGAAGCTCTGTGATCCGAAGTAAATCCTGGTCATGAATGCTAAGAACACATGGTGACAAATCAGGTGTGGTCCAGAGAGGAAGTCGGAAGATACACGTCGAAACCCCAAATGTCAAACTTTCGAAGTGACATGGACCATCGATCTTCGGATCCTTCGGGATCCCTCTCATCCGTCAATATAAGAAACTGGCCCTTGATTACCCAAACAACCAAGAACACATCATGGAGCGACACATGGCCCCTACTTGTCCCTTGTCTAAGGTTGTCTGTCGAATTAGAGCCGTTGTATGAGAGAGTACATGGCAAGAAATCCTATAGTTCAGAGACTTAGTACTCAGCAGAAACTTGACCAAGAATCTACGGAGTGTGAAAACCTCTGAAGTCGCAAACGCCGAATTGGATCTCAATCATTGGTAGGATGAGGACACTTGGTGCCAGATTAGAGAGTCCGAAGAATTGTCTCTTCGATGAATTTGTGATGATGTGAGGAGCTGGTAAGCTCTGAAGTCTGGAGCCATGAATTAATGAGAGTCATATATTTATGGATCCACGTTGACTCCTACTGACCATGAGATCGAAGGGCTGGACAATTATTAGTCCAAGATGATGTGGCATGATGATGTCATTTGATGTTATGTGGAACCACATTACGTGTGCCACATGTCAACCAGATATGACTGATTGACAGATCCCTTATTCTTAGAGCATGACATGTGTTTCCCCCTAATGAGGACACATGTCACCCCTGACCCTTGCCATGTGTCAGCTTCTGGTTCTTGCTCGCTTGGCCAACATGGTTGGTGACGTGTCCGGGACTACGGGATTCTAGATAAATTCAGGAGTTCGGAAGATTTGGTCGCAGTATAGTACAAGGATGTTCAATGAATATCATTGATCACTGAACGACGAACATTCAACGATGATCGTCGATCACTGAAACTTTGATAGTGTAGGAATTTGACCGCCAAACACTAAAAAGGGGGCGTTCAATGTAAAAAGATGAATGCCGATCGCTTAATTGATAAGACCACATGGAGAGATTCCAGGAATTCAAGGATTAGGAAAAAGGAGTGTTCAACGCCGAATGCCAAAGACCCCAACTAAAAATGCCCGGGTAACTTCGGAAGGCCATAACTTGCAGACCAGAGCTGAGATTTTGGTGCGGTGGAAACCGGTAGAAATCTCGTGATGAGTAGTAACCCATGAAGATTCCAGAATTAGGATTTGAGATAGTTAGGAAGAACAAAAATTTGATTCCCCATCCCTATAAAGGGTATTTAGGGTCGAGTGTGTTACAAATTTGTATCAGAGCATGTCAAAAACACTTGGCCTGCTTGGGCTCATGCACAAGTCGCAGAAAAATATTATTAGAGGAATGAAACCTTCCACTGTTGAAATATGTTTTGGAAATATTCACTGTATGTTTCTAATGTTTCCAAATAAAGAAATTAACTTCACTTTGCAATGATGTGTGTTGTTCATAAATTGGTAGATTAATAACTAACATAAAATGTTCTATCGACACTCAAGCAGTCAGTGACCAACAGGGAAAACTACAACATAAGGGATGGTGACACACCATGAGTTGGGGGAGAGATCCCATAATAAAGAGGAAAAATCTGATGAAAGGAGGGCGATGGAAACTCATCCAGATTTGGTCAAAACTGTAATAAGCCTCATGGAAGAATTACAGAGTTACAAGGATGACAATGAAAGGATGATCAAGGAGAAGGAAAAAAATATTGAAATTAATGCAGTCCTACTGCAAATTCTATCAGATATATTAAAAAACTCCAACATGGTCCAACTTCCAGTCATGTGGGCTGGCATCATACTAAGAAAACTCCAAGTTCACCTAAGATATAGAATCATGGTCTGGAAAGTGTCCACACCAGGAGGAGCACCTGAAGGAAGGCCCAACATGGATCCAAGAGACACTCAAGGAATATTCCAGTGGAAAAACTAGTTCCCATTCCAAGAAGAAAATAAAGAAGATGAAACCTTCCAAGAGTCATGACCCTGAATAATTCAGGAAATCCAAACCACCCACCTTCAATGGAGAGATTAAGAAGGGGGAATAAGAAAAAGTTTAGCTACTCGGCCTGAAGAAGTAATTTAGAGTTCATGACTACTCTGAAAACTTAAAGGCTTGGATAGCCATTTTCAACCTGAATGGGAAAGCTTCCATTTGGTGGGAGGACCTTAGGAATGTGAAAGGAATCTATGAGAAGAAATTTTCATAGAAACAATTTGAGAAATACTTCAATAAGAAGTACCTGTCAGAAAATTACTTTGATGGGAAGACCAAGGAGTTATATGAACTCATGTTGGGAAAACTCACCATAGATGAATATATCAACAAATCCCTTGAGTTGATGAGATGTGTGCCCTACATAAAGGATGAAAAAGTAAAGATGCAATGATTTATTAGTGGATTACCTCAGTCCTATCGGGACATAATTGATTTTGATGAGCCAAAGAATTTAGAATATACTCTTCGAAAAGCAAGGTATTGCTATGAACAATTAAAGAATAAGACATAACCCCATGAATACTAGAATAAGAAAAACAATTTGGGATTCAAGAAGGGGTTTAAATCCTTGATATTTAAGAACCATGGGAAGAGCTCTAGGATGAGCCTTCCTCCCAAAAGTGTGTATCAATTTTTTTTCCCATCCCACAGTGGAAATAAACCATTTGGAGCAGCTCCAAGTAAGAGTGATAACAAGAAGAGAGAACCCTTGAAATGTTGGGGTTGTGGAGAGGAACAACTACTGAGGGACTTTCTTCATAGGAAACAGAACAATGGGAGGGTATACAACATTGAAGAGGCTACCATAGTCAATGATGTGGCTAGGAGCATGCGAAAAACTTATGTAGCCTTGGATAATAGACAACCTGACCACCAAGTTTTAGTGGCGGAGATGGAAGGTATGATTGCCAACCATCTCGTTTCCATTTTAATTGACCCTGATTCTAATTTGAGTTATGTTTCACCTCAAACTGTTGAGAAATTTAAATTGAAACAAGTTAAACATGTTAAATCATGGCTGGTACAACTAGCCACTGGAAACAAAAGAAAAGTAATAGAGATACCGGCATGCCAATTCATTATAAGTGGGTTTCCCACCCAAGCGAGCCTAAACATACTCCATGTAGGATCATATGACCTGCTGATTGGAATGGATTGGTTGGCTGCCCACAAAACCAAATTGGACTGTTATAGTAAAACCTTGGAGTGTGAAAATGAAGAAGGAAGAAGGGTAACCCTACAAGGGATTCAAAATCCTGTCTCAGTGAGACAAATATTAGCTCTGCAAGTGAAGAAGTATTGCAGAAAGGGATGTCCCTTATATGCAATACAAGTACCAAAATCTGTTGAGAATGAAAAACCCAACCTAGAGGACTATCCCATATTAAGAGAGTATAAAGATGTATTCCCAGAAGAGGTGTCGGGTCTACCTCCAAGAAGGGATATTGAATTTTCAATAGAACTTGTACCATGAGTGGTGCTAATGTATAGAATGTCCTATATAATGAGTACACCAAAACTAGTTGAGATAAAAATGCAGTTGAAGAAGATGCGGGACAAAGGCTATATTTGGCCTAGTGTGTCCCCATGGTGAGCACCAACTTTTTTTGTGAAAAATAAAGATGGAACACTCCGATTATGAATAGATTATAGACAACTCAATAAGATGACCATCACGAACAAGTATCCCTTACCCAAGATCGATGGCTTGTTTGACCAATTAAGGGGTGCTACAATATTCTTCAAGATTGACTTGAGGTATGGATACCATCAGGTCATAATTAAATATGAATACATCCACAAGATAACCTTTAGGACAAAATATGGTCACTATGAATTTGTGGTGGTGACATTTGGACTTACCAATGCACCAACCACTTTTATGTGCTTAATGAATAATGTATTCAGAAAGTTCTTGAATAGGTTTTTGTTGGTTTTCATTGATGATATTCTAATCTATTCCAACAATAGGTAAGAGCATGAATAACATCTCAAGCTACTACTCGAAGTACTAAGAGAACATCAACTCTATGCTAAGCTTAGTAAGTGTGACTTTTTCCAGAAACAAGTCCATTACTTAGGCTGTGTTATTTTTGAGGAAGGAGTGACAGTTGGTCCTAACAAGATTAAATCCATCATGGATTGGCCTACCCCAAAGGATGTATCTGATATCAAATCTTTTATGGGCCTAGCAGGATACTGTAGGAGATTCATAAGGGGATTCTCCAAGATTGCTTTCCCAATAATGCCCCTTCAGAAAAATAAGGTTAAATTAATTTGGACATCAGAATGTGAAGAAGTATTTCAAGAGCTGAAATGCCTTTTAACCAATGCACATGTACTGAAGATTGCAGAACCAAACAAATACTTCCTTGTGTGTATAGATTCCTGCAAGGAAGGGCTCTGAGGAGTCCTTATGCAAGAAGGACATGTGATTTTCTAGGAATCCATAAAATTGAATTAGCATTAAATCAATTATGTGAACCATGATATGGAATTGGCTTCCATAGTGCATGATTTTAAAATGTGGAGGCATTACCTCTTAGGTAGAATATTTGTACTTATGACAGACCATAGTGGGTGAAGGTATTTGTTTGACCAACCAAAACTCAATGTGAGACAAGCTAGGTGGATGGTTCTCCTTAGTGATTTTGATTTTGAAATAAAACATATCAAAGGAAATGAGAATAGGGTGGATGATTCCCTTAGTAGGAGTATGAAAGTGGTTCACTTGGTAGTTGTAAGCACCAATGAATCAGACATCAAAGAGAGAGTAAAAAATGAACAAGAAACATATGCATTTTTCAAGACCGTGACATCATACCTAAAGCAAGATCCCACAAGGCTGAATTACAAAGGTTACCAGATGCATAATGATGGCCCATTGACTTACAAGGGAAGATTGTATATTTCAAATCGTGATGAATTGAAGACGTTCATAATGGATGAACTACACAAAATACCATATACTGGCCATCATGGTTATTAGAAAATGATCATGGCCACTAGGAAACTATTTTATTGGCACAGACTAAAAAATGACATAGCTAATGACTTATCTAAGTGTCTATAATGTCAGCAAGTCAAGGCAGAGAAATGACACTCAGTAGGGTTGTTGCAACCCCTACCAATTTCCTAATAGAAATGGGAAATATCTCCATGGATTTCATCACAAGAATACCAAGATCAACCAAACAAAACAACACCACCATGGTAGTTGTTTAAAAACTGAGCAAGGATGCTTATTTCATACCCGTCAAGTCAACTTGTAAGGAAATAGATATTTCCAACATTTTCATGAAAGAAATATTTAGACTGCATGGCATGCCTAAGGAAATTATATCCGACAAAGATACAAAATTTACTTCAAACTTTTGGAAATATTTGTTTGTTGGTTTTGAAACAAAGTGGCTCTTTAGTACATCCTATCACCCTCAAAATTATGGGTAGACAGAGAGCGTAAACCAAGTGTTAGAAGACATGCTGAGCCCTTTTGACAAAGTCATTAAAAATGAGCCCTTTTGAAACCCTCTATGAAAGGAAATGAAAAATTCCAATCAGCTAGAACAACCCAGTAGACATAGTTACAATCAGGCTAGATATGCTAAAGGAAATGAAAAAAAAAAAAAATTCAGATCAGAAATAATCTGAAGATAGCCTAGGATAGACAAAATAGCTATGCAGACATGAAAAGGACTGCTATAGATTTCAAAGTAGGGGATCATGTGTATCTCCGAGTTAGACCCAAAAAAACCTATTTGAGGAAGGGAGCTTGTGCCAAGTTGACACCTCGATATTGTGGACCCTTTGAAGTTTTGGATAGAGTGGGACCAGTAGCCTATCGACTAGCACTTCATCCTAGAGTGAAGGCACATAATGTTTTCCATGTTTCTTTATTAAAGAAGTATGTACATGATTCTAATCATATTATTGACTGGTCTATGATTCAGGTGGAACCTGAGGGAGAATTCTTGCCAAAACCTCAATGCATAATAGATAGGGAGGAAACCTCTCTCCAGAATACAACCATTTCACAGGTCAAGGTGTATTGGAAACATTTTGGCCCGGATGAGGCTACATGGGAACTGGAGGATTCCATGAGACAAGCATATCCATTTTTGTTTGCTTCTGTACATACAGATAGAACATCGAGGATGATGTTCCTTTAAGGGGGAGGGGATTGTAATGCCCCTATTTCCCCCAATTTGTAAATATAACTATAACTAGACAAGAGACTATGGCGAACCAAATATGTGTGAATGTTTGATTTGATGAACCTTTGTATAAAATGGTCAATGTATGAATTTTATTTTATTTATAGAAATTGGATATGTGTTACACAACTGTTGAAAGGGGGGAAGTCTGCCAAGATAGACCATGGATGCTATGAGAGAAATGGTTAGGGGAAACAAAGAATGGTTGATATGACCCTCACCAGACTAGTACCTACTAGGTGTAATTGCTCAACAATCCTTTGACCCAAAAATGAATTACCAGTCACGATGGTGGTTGGAAGGCCACCCTCAAGAGTTAATGAGGAGATGGGGTAGGCTACCCATTTGTAAGGATTCCAGACTTGACCACTAATTGAGATTCATACCCACGCAACCTTGCTGAGGAAGGCAAGAAAGGAGGTAATTTGGTGGACAGAGACAGATCTGTAAGATAGAAAAGTAGAGAGAACATTCTGGAGAAGCTGAGAAGCAATCTTGTTTTGGTTGTTAGAAGGCTTGGACAGGGTCTCTCTACAAGATGATAAACGAGGCTGATGAGTGACTGAGGAAGTACTCGTGTAGACCTCCTTGCTTGGAGTAGAGGAAACTAGTTGACAAGTTCCAGTGGGAGGAGGAGAGTAACCTCCATCCTTGACTGTCGTGCAACAAGGAGAAAGTATCTCTCGTAGAGCATCATGGTCTAGCTTAGGGGTAACCAGTGGTAAATATTTCAGGAGTGGTTGTGTCTATGGTTGAGATGAAACAAGCAACCCTTTCAGCAGTCGCTTCACCTTCTCAATTTCTGATAATTTTTATCATTCTCTGTGTATATATATTGGATGCGATGATGGAATGTCTGTGTTTATGGTTAATTCTTCCATCGTTTGAACAGTTATTAGAAATTCTCATTTTCTTATGTAAAATGTTATATCTATATGATATTTTATTTATCTCAGTTTAGCTTCTAGATAGTCATGGGATGTGAATCCACACGAGAGTCAGGGTAGGAGTAGCTAAAGTTTCTAAGTCTTGTCGATCCTTTGAAGTTACCTTAGCAAGAATGTCATGTTCATCTTTGTGGGAGAAGGGAGTTTTCCTTCAGACCATCCTCCCATCTGACTGAGGGCTCATGCCCATGTCCTTAACCCATTTGATGCTAAAAGGATTAGCACTTATCCCACAAGAATTTCCAAAGGACCCATATGACCAGGGTCTGGGAACCCTGCGCTAGTCCATAAGGAGCTATCCCTTTTGTATTTGGGGCTTCGGGACTTATGACTCCACAATCCTCGAAAACAATAGAAGGTCGAAGTCATGAACTGATGACAGTCGTAGATCTGGGTATCTAGTGTGGATCTCTCTTAGCCGTTAGATCGGACTTAGGAAGGGAAGCGTTAAGTGCTTCGGGGAAGTTCTACTCCAGGAGGATAGGAGTGTTCTAGTGCAAAAATTCCTGAATCTCAGAGTCGTGATGTTAATAGGGACCGTTGAAAGTGGAGGGAACGGTATAGGGATGAGCGATTTTCCCTGAAGCTTTGTGATCCAAAGTAAATATTGGCCGTGAATGCTAGGTAAACGTGGCGACAGATCAAGCGTGGTCTAGAGAGTAAGCCTAAATATACATGTAGAACCCCCAAATGTCAAACTTATGAAGTGACGTGGACCGTTGATCTTTGGATCCTTCAGGATCCCTCTCAGTCATCGATCTAAGAAAGTCACCCTTGATTACCCAACTGACCGGGAACACGTCGTGGAGAGACAGGTGGCCCCTACTTGTACCCTTTCTAAGGTTTTTTATTGAATTAGAGTCGTTGGATGAGAGAGTACATGGAAAGAGATCCTATAGTTCAGAGACTTAGTACTCCAAAGGAACTTGGCCAAGAATCTATGGAGTGTGAAAAACTATGAAGTCGGGAACGTCGAAATGAATCTCGACCATTGGTAGGATGAGGAAACTTGGTACCATATTAGAGAGACCAGAGTCTTGACTCTTCAAGGAATCCACGACGTGAGGAGTTTCTAAGGTCCAAAGTCGAGAGCCGTGAAGTAATGAGAGCCTTAGATTTATTAATCCACGTGGACTCCTACTGACCGTGAGATCGAAGGGCTAGGCAATTATTAGTCTAATATGATGTGGCATGATGAGGTCATTCGATGTGATGTGGACCCACATTACGCGTTCCATGTGTCACCCAGATATGACCGATTGAAATAACCCTTATGCGTATTAGAGAATCAGATGTGTCACCCCCTAATGATGACACGTGTCACCCTTGGACCTTGCCACATGTCAGCTTCAGGTTCGTGCTCGCATGTCGAACGTGGTTGGTGACATGTTCAGGACTCCAGTAGTTTGGAATATTTGGTTGTAGTATAATATAAGGATTTTCAAGGAATATCATCGATCATCGAATGTTCAACGACAATCGTGGATCGACGAAACACCGAAAGTGTAGGAAGTCAACCGCTGATTGCTGATTTTCGAATGCCAAAAAAGGGATGTTCAATGTTAAAAACCTATTTATTAATATCTAAGGCCACGTGGAGAGATTTTAGGGATTAGGAGAATGGAGTGTTCAATGCCGAACGCCGAAGACCCCAACTAAAAATGTTCAGGTAACTTCAGGAGGCCATAACTTGCAGAATAGAGCTTGTATTTTAGTGTAGTGATGACCGCTAGAAATCTCATGATGATCAATAACCCATGAAGATCTCGAAGTTAGGTTTTGAGATAGTTAGGAAGAAAATATATTTGATGCCCTATCCCTAGAAAAGATATTTAGTGGTCGGGAGTGTTACAAGAGACGACCTTCTTACATTGCTTGGTAGAGATCAAGGAAATGGCAGTAGATGGGACTACCGCAGGTGTGCTGTATAATTTCCTGTCCAAAGTAACAATGACAATCTGAGGCCTAGAATCATATACAACATGAATTTTCCATAAATAAGGTTGGCCAAAAATAACATCACAAACTTCAAGGGAGACGACATCACACAATACCTCATATTTTAAGGGCTTGATATCATAGGCCATGTGACACTATTAGTTGACGTGAAGTTCACTCTCTTAGATGATCCATTCGATTGTGTACGAATGTAGGTGTGGTGTTGTCAGCAGATCCAAACACTTGACGACCTCCACTGATATTAGGTTCTTCTGGCTACCTCTATCAGTGATGAAGAGAAATGGAGTACCCTTCACCCACATCTATGAATGAAAGTGGCACTTACCTTCCTTTGGTTCATTAGGTTCAATGGGATGGAACTTGGTGGTGGTAGCAACGGTGGCATTGGATTATGAAATAATGAAATATCTCCATTTTTCTTATTCTGACTCAAAGTCAGAGCCCGCATTTGATTCAAAGGATTTCACCTCAGCCAACAATGAGTATTTTGAGCAACATTGAGCAATATTATGCCAGGGTATATTATGGAAATTACACCATTTCTGAGTGTATTTCTTTGTCTTCCCATTGTCCTTCTTTTTTTGTGGTTTGGACTGCTTGTCCTAAGGCTGACCATCCTTTCTTTTCTCTCTTCTCTACGGGTTGGGGCCGCCTTTACCCTTCTTTTGTTGTGAGAGGTTTGCAAACCCAAAATACCATGTCTTTTGTTTAAGAATATCGATAAGCTGCACCCAAGGACGAGATGTACATAAACTCCATTTATTTATGAATGTATCTATGTAGACTTTCGTGGTATTTGAGCACAAAATTATGCTCAGATTCTTTGATAACTAGCTTGGTACGCAAGGTATGGAAGACATTGGTTAACTATGGCACTATTTGGTCCCTTTCCTGTTGCAGTGTGGTCCATCTTGTATATAAGTCATCATAGCTTCAAACAAGGTACTATTGTTCCTTAAGAGTGTCCCTGAAAGAACCCCGAGTTGGTGCGACTACAAATAATGTAGATCCATCTATTTCCTTTTTCTCATAGAAATTCTTCCATCAATATTTGACATCGCATACGGCCTTAAGGAGCGCAAATGTAATCGTTTCTCTATCGGAAAAGTTAAGGAAAGAAAAATACCCTTCTATAAGGTTTAACCATTTGTCTATAGAATTTTCATCTATTTTACCTTCAAATATAGGGATATCAAAATTAATTTGTACCTTGAAGGGGGTGGTTCCTCCGCTTGAGGAAGATGCATCGCCTTGGCAGTCGTCAAAGAATTTGAGAAAAATTATCCATGATCTCAATCCTTTGTCACAAGAGGGATTCCTCGAGAAATAGATTAAAGGGATATCATGCCCCATCATATATATTTTCTTCTCCCATGGGAGACCACCGGGTTCAGCAAGGCCGATATTGAAAAGGATCAACTCGTTTGAGTCCCAACTGCTTATACCCTGACCTTGTTGGGGACATGCACAAAGAAACAAATGAAGAGAAGACTGCTCTGATACCAATGATCTAGATTTATGAGAAAAACAAAATGAAACACAGATTTATAACAATAACACACATATACAAAGAACAATAACAAAGATACAGTGTAACTTAACTTCTATTCAATAAAGAAATCCGCAGAAACTATAAAATGCAGAATGGAAACAATCTTGCTCGAATGGTGGTAGCTAATCTCTAAGAAGAGATGTGGTGCCTATTCACACTCGTCTGGTTACATCACAATGAGGACTATATGAATTTTTAGCATCAATAAGTAAAAATAAAATCCTAGATATCCAAAAACCTAACCCTAGGAGATGAAGCGTCAAACGTCATGTGGGCCCCGATGGGGTAAGTTGGTACATCAACTTCTCGAGGCCGTAACTTTTGCATACCATATCCATTTTAAGCGCACGATAGCCCACTGGAAAGTTATATCCGAGGACTACACATTATCCAATCACACTTTTACTTTGTCTACAGTGTGACTATGGCAGGGCAAAAAAGCATTGTTTAGGGCCTCAAAACAATGCCAAAAGTTTAGGACTCGAAAAGATAGAAAAAAACTACCAAGATGAAAACTATAACTGTTAAGATGAAAGATATATGTGACCCAATTGGAAGAGGTGGGTGGCCAACGATATCCATTTTTATTAACATGAGATTCCATTTTGTCTTCGTGTCCTTTTGAAATTTATTGCACCCTATTAAAAACCAATGAATAGCCGACTGATACCATATGAACCATCAAAATACCTTTCGGATCAACACCACTATGAGATTTTTCTTCTTTCATATTCAAAGACTCAAAGAATCATTCCATATCGGTCAGACTTGATGAACCTTATATTGTAATATTGGAAATATTGAAGGGCATAGGAAATAATTGTCATTTCCTCTTCTTATAGAAAAACAAGGGCCATGTCCTGTACTGTCTACATAACTCATACAACAAAAATATGTCACACACAAACCAGGTAAGAAAAAGGGGCTTCCCTTCAAAGCCAAAGAGCCTTATGTATTTGACCTACTATTCAAATACAAACACTTCCTTCCACCTGAGAAAATTCATGGCCACCTTTGTCACCCTGGCCAGTTCAGTCCCTATGAGCATGCTTCTACACTCCTTGATGAAGGAATATTCAATTTGGTATTATAAAATGGAGCATTGTGTTTCCATAGTGCGGGATACCAAAATTGTGTGGGATATTCTTCTTCAAAATTTACATTTCCCCTTGGTGGCATGCCCTTGAGTGTATTACATGAAACTAGAGAAAGAACCAAATAAGAGGTCATGTAGAACCTCTTAGTTTGAATGAATATTGAAAATTGGGGGAAAATATCGTTCAAAATAACCTGGACCCAATTGAAAATATAACCTATTCTTACTGAGTAATGGTAGAGATATAGAATGTACCTAGGAAAATTAGATGTTGATTCCCGACCCACGAGTTGTGCAAACAAAAAAACACAAATTATTTAAATGGAGAAACCAACATGCATGTGTTGATTTCTTCGATGCTTGAGGATCCGACCAAAGGTTGGAACCAAAATTCCTTGATATAAATCATGCATCCACCTTGAACATCCAATAAGTAATCCACCTCAAGAATCTTGAGGACTATGTCTGGTGTTGAGAGATGTATCATCCTTCTAAAGGTATTTAGTGTTAAAGGGACATGTGTTATTCCACTTTCCTTAGCATTGATAAACAAATGATTTGAATCAAATATCTTAGTGCACCATGTGACCAATTATTTGAAATTGAATGCCTAAGGAACACATCCAAATTTAACTATCTTTGATATCCAAACTTTGTTTTTACGCTTGTTCTCTAAGGACAACTCAGAATACCACGTATACGCTATAGACCACTAGAAATACCTACCTTCACAAGACAATGAATTCACTGTATCTCCACATAATGTTTCTCTCTTCTTCTTGTTCAACATATTTTTCCACTTCCAATGCACTTGGGTAAGTGTGAGGATTACATGTATCAATTTGAGTTCCCGTTTGACAGGTAAATCTTAATCATAAATTAGGGGTCAATTCACTATTCAAATTTTCCCTTTCGTACATTCGGTGCATGTTGCTCATTAAATGATAATTGTCATTTGCATACACAAGGATTGGGGTAAATGTGAAAGAAATAATCCTCATTAATCAACAATAGTCATTCTCTTCATGTGAGAGGTGTGTAGGGGATATGCTAGGATTACCTAGAAAAAAAATGGTGTCTTATGTGGAAAGTGGGTGTGGGATTACGTGGAAAATGGGTGAAGGGATCAAGAGTACTATGTGGAATGAGGTTTCTAGAAGGATGTGTGTGGGGGGCACATTAGGGTCATCCTTCCACATGAGATACCAAGAAAATTGGAGAAAAATTGAATTATGAGATGTGGGAATGCAAGATTTCAATTTGCGGGGATAAGGGAATGTGAGTCGCATGGATGAAAGAATTTGGGTTGTGGGATGTAGGAATGTGTAAACACAACATACATTTTGTGGATTTCATTGTCGTATCTACATGATAGAGTTATGTGGGATGTGATATGCGAGCATGCAATATTTTTTACAATGGAATTATCCCCTTGCAACTGCATTATTAAGGTGTTATAAAAAGTGCACATGCAAGGGAAAGCCATACATAGGTAGAAGAAGGAAAAATATATCAACAAATATTTAATTTGGAAAATGAAAATCATTAAATTTTTAGTTTCTAAAATACAATTTTTGAATTTTTGTTTGTCCAAATGACATGGTGTGAATTTTTTATTGGTTCAAATGACACGATGTGACTAATTATCCCATGGTGGATGGTGATATATGTTAGCTATTCATCAGAATTGCAAAAATGATTTAAAAAACAAAATTAATAATATTTCACTATTGGTCCAACATCCTCACTTCATTAACTAGTGTGACTTGAAACTAAGAGTGAATTAACTCACATTCATTTAAAATTGAACCCTGTTGATGTCATTATCCTAACAAGGGAAAAGAGGTAACATTGAGAGAAATTCTTATGGGAAACAATAAAGTTTCTTCTGCATTTTTATAGAGGTGGTACTCCTCTTTTGATATATGAAAGATTCTTATTATGAGCTTAGATGCATGTATTGAGTGAGTGATAAATAGAAAACCCCAACGAATCTTCCAAAAAATCTTATACAATAGATTTATTTGTAAAGAACATCATCTCATTCAAGAAAAAGAAATAAATACGACTACAAAATATTTTTATTTGCAGGGTTAACTTTCGACGAAATTTTTTCCTTCCTCTTAAAATAATGTGAACCCAGAATAAGCTATAACTTTGCAAGATGAAATGAAAACTAACCAGGTCATTAAAGAAATTTAAATGACTGCTTCATTAATAACAAAGGGTTTGAAAAGAATCATGTGCTCAAGAATCCATTGATATCATAACCACACAGATTCATAAAAATAAAATGACACTTGAATATTTCTTTGTGGGAGAAATTAATAATAATATCCCAAATGTAACAAGTTTAACAATGTCTGAAACAAGAGGGATGAAATAACCTCAACACCTCATTTCTTACTGATTTGATTTGAATAATTTTTTAGTCCTAATGATGGACTTCATATCGTAGTTCTGAAACGTTGACAAAATGTTTCAAAACATAGTGAATTTGGAAGTCTATGCTAATAAAAATATCTCAATGACAATTAGATAAACCGAAACAAATCAAATTTCCTTTCTTCAAGCAAGGAGTTTTCTCTTTTGGACCTAGAATGTCATGGGGAATTCCTCGAAGAACATAGAGAGAGATGATTAGACCCATATCTTCCTGTTGCAAAACATAGATGGAATAATTGAAGGAAATAATCAAGAAGAAGTAAAGAAGAGGGAGAAAGTTAAGCAAGATAATTCACGAATTTTTGGAAATGAGAAAACTCGCTCCTAGCAAAATGGTGCATCAAAAAACTTTCAAAAACTTTCCCTGAATATGCTTCTCATATTCTTTTATAATATTCACTTTATCTTCTTAGAGATTCTTTAGGGTTAGGGTATTTTGTAACTTTGGGAAATAAAATATCAATGACTATTGAAATCCCTTTGTAAATGTGAACTTATGTATCTATGCCGCCTAGTGGGACCCACTTAAGATGTTCTTACTCTCTTTTAATAAACCATTTTAAAAAATGATTTTCTCCCAATCCATAAATAGTTACTATTGTTTGTTTGTTTTTAGGGAATTATATCTATCATTCCAACTATGGAAACCATTTCCAATTTATTCTTCACGGCTCTATCTTCCCAACTAGATTTTTTTTTCATGTGAATTCTTGTCCCTTGATTTGTAAATCTTCAAATGCTTCTGATTGTAACCCCTCATAAGTTGCACCAAAACCCTATTGACTACTTTCTTTCTGCCCATATGTCTAAGGATGGAATGTTGTAGACTTATTCAACTTAGTTTTCATCTTCTCCCACAATATAGTCCAAAATGCACTGAGAAATTTGTATCCCTATTGAGATGATGCTCCTTGGTATCCCAAAGTGCACCCATACCTATTGAAAGAAAAAAATTGTTTCTTCCTATCACTTGATGGTATTTTTACAAGGCATGAGAATGCAAATTTTACTAAACCTGTTAACTACCATAAAAAAATATTCATGTTCCTTCTGTGTGGTTGGTAAAACTCCCACAAAATCCATGGAAATGATTTCCCAAGGTCGAGTGGGTACATGTAAGGGATGGTATAGAACTTGCTTCCTTTTATTGGGCTTGCTAGTACAAGAAATTATACATCCTCTAATATACTGTGCTACATTTTCTTGCATTATGGAACAATACACATACCTTTGTAAATTGGGAATTATCTTCCCAACACCAAAATGTCCTGCAACCTTTGAGGTGTGAGCATATTTGATAAGTTGCATTTGTTCTCCTTTAGGGACATAGATATTTTCAATCTTGTAGAGCAAACCACTCTAGAAATGATAGTCATCCTTGTCGTCACCTTCTTCTATATGAATTTGGACTTGTAGCTACTAAAACACCTCCTTTAAGTTTTCATATTTTGTGTATCCTCTTTGTATGCATCATGAGTAAAAGAATCCATGTGCATGTTACAAGTGCATATGCCAATATGAACCAAATGATAACGTTGACCAATAGGGTACTATGCGAATTAGATGATGATAGTTTCTCTGTTCGGATGGAAACAACCACTCCGAACTACACTATTTCTAGTGCTTGCACATGTGACCTCCTCATGCACTCGTTCTGCACAAATATCCTTCAACCATGCTTTTACTTCACTCTCAAATCCTTTTTCTATCACACTTGCATTTATTTTTCTACCCCTCTCCATTCTCCCAGACCACGACTATAATCTACACGAACTCCTTTCTTGGCACAACACTGGAATCTTGAAATTATTGTCCTTTATAAATAACTCTTTCATATTTTTCAGCTACCAATTTGAAACACAATCATTCAAGTGTTGTTTTGTGGATGTCTATGCAACAAATTTCCACCTAGAACTTTCCTGGATAACATCCACAACATTTGCGTTAATCACTATATTAAATTAATGTAATGAATACATATAAATACAACAAGATTGTCTCAAGATAGACAAACTACCCTAATCACACAATCAATCAGTTCAGACAATATCTCAACCACACACCAAAATAGGAGAAAATTTAGTTCAACCAATATTCTCAAATCCAACTAACTAACACTCTCCTAAATAATAAACTAAGATTTTAACATTATCTCTAACACTCCCCTTTAATGTTTATCTTATTATTCAATGTCCTTTTACTTGTTCATATTTTTTGTGTTGGTCTTTGTTTGAGTCATGTTCTCATCATTGTCTACACATGGGATTTCTTCATTATGGGACTCATATTCAAAATTGTTTCTTCTTCCTTTTGTACATGCATGAATTGTTTACTGCAAAAAACATATCACTGATGTACATATAAAAAGAAATCCATATACCGAGATACATGGATACAACCCATTGTACTTTCCAGTTCTGTACAAATGTTTTTCATCTACGTGGTTCATCAATATATTAAATTCTCCCTTAATCATACTTTGGTCCCACACACTCTGAGATTCTTCCATCTCACATTACCCCTGAATTGAGGACTCTAGCTTCTTCGACCTTCATCAAACTTAGGCTACAGGTACACTTGTCACCCTGTACCTCTCAGAGTGGTCTATTCCACAAATTGATCCACATTGATCGATATTTAGGAGTGGTACAAACTGATTAACAGACTGAATACAATAAACATAGAGATATGAAGAACAACAAATATATCTAGTGAAAAATATCTTCTATTGAATAAATGAAATAGGATGAAACTGTAAAACTGTAGAACTGAAACACTTGCTCGAATGGTGGTAGCTATATCTGAGAAGAGATGTGGCTCATACATGCATCTGTTTGAGCATAATGATTACAATGAGGCTCTAGAGGCCTTTTTAACATTACTCATGAATTCCAAAATCCTAGACATCCAAAAACCTAACCCTAGAAGATAAAACACCAAAATTTATGTGGGCCCCTATGTGTAAGTTGGTACCTCAAATTCTAGGGGTCATAACGTTTGCATATGACCTCTGTTTTAGGCATGTGATAGCCCATTGGAAATTTATTTTTAAGAAATACGTATTACATTGTCAAAATCTGACTCCGTCTATAGTTTGACTGTGTCGAGCCAAAAAAACATTGTTTAGTGCCCCAAAACGACCCTGGAAGTAAAGAAAGATGTGCTGACATGAAAAAATATGAAATAAGTAGGCTGGATTAGGTGGGAGGCCACCAGTATCCACCTGGAATATGTGTAGGTCTTTAGACAACCCTAGAAGTGTAGAACCCACAATTACAAAGAAGTACAAAAGAACGTGTTGAACTAAAGACTGTCAAGAGGAGCCGGTTGGAATAGGTGGGTGGCCACCAATATTCACCTGGATTAGTTCTCATCCCTTAGGAAGAAATGGTATCTATTACGTTGATTTCCCCCATCAGGTGAGGAAAATTCTGTTTAATTTGGCCCTGGGTGAGCCACTTTCCTTGGTGGAGGAGCTTCCCTGCTTTGACAATCCGATAAAGATGGATCCTCTGCTGGTGACTGCCCTTAACTTGTGTGTCCAATATATGATCAATGGATTCCTATTCCATACAGTCATGGTTGATATCTATTGGTGTTAGTTGTTTTGCGATCTCT
Source organism: Picea sitchensis (assembly GCA_010110895.2). NCBI lineage: Eukaryota > Viridiplantae > Streptophyta > Pinopsida > Pinales > Pinaceae > Picea > Picea sitchensis. The sequence continues at coordinate 62,604 of SNQJ01S0026490.1, read as the reverse complement.
GAGGTTTCCAATAATGGTGGAAAATATGGCCGAAGGAGGTCCACATTAAACATTGGGTGCAAGCCAAGGAAGGGTGGAGTGTTGAGCTCAAAATCATTGCTACCCACAACCTTGGTGATAGTGTAAGGCCCATAGAGAAGTGGGAGGATCTTTTGATGGGGCATTGTAAGATGCTATTTTTTCAAATGTAACCAAAACTTGTCTCCAACCTAAAACTGGTGTGGTACCCTGTGTTGATCATGGCACTTCTTGTACTTAGAATTGGCTTTCTACAAAATCTCATGGACCTGTTGGTAGATGTGTTGAATTTGATCAATGAATCTAGTGTCTTTTTCGGTCTTAGACTGAACATGGGAAGAGTCTGTTTGTGTGGTTGCAAGAGGTAGTGCAACACCAATGGGAATTTTTGTGCTTCCTCTCTTATACTTGATGTTGAGATGGAATTGTTGTAGTTAGGTGGACCACTTCTGATGGAAGTCATTCTAAAACTTCCCATGTGTCTATATGAACTAGAGAGGCTTGTGATCAGTGTGGATGATCGTATCCTTTCCCATAATGTAATTTTTCCATTGACGAAATTCTTGTACAATGGAATACATTTCCTTGTCATGGGTGTGGTATTTCCGGATAGTATCTGAAAGTGCCTCACTATGGTATGCCACCAGATGATAATGTTGAGTGAAGACTTTACCTACAACACATTCAGATGCATCAGTCTCAATCTCAAACAATTGTTGCAAATCGGGCAGGGAGAGTATCGGAGCTAAGCACAAGTGATGCTTTAGATCATAAAATTCTCGTTGGTGTTCCTTCCCCCAAACAAGATTTTCCCTGCCACCACCCTTGGTCACTTGGTTGAAGGCCCATGCAATATGTGAGAATCCCAACATGAATCGTTGGTAGAAGATGGCTAGTGCCAAGAAGCTTCGAAGCTCGGTTAGTGTGGTCGGGGATGGCTAGTCATGGATGACTTGGATCTTACCTGGATCAACATGTACCCCATGATCATCAACAATGTAGCCCAAGTATTGGATCTTGTTCATGCCAAAGGAGCATTTTTCCAAGTTGGCATATAGCCTGTGTTGTTGCAGAGTGCTCAAAACTTGTTCAATATGTCGAATGTTCTCCTCCCATGTTCTGTTGAAGATGAGGATGTAATACAAATATACCACCACAAAAGAGTTGGTGAAGGATCTCAATACATCATCCATCAATCTCATGAAAGTGGTTGATGCATTTTGTAATCCAAACAACATGACCAACCATTTGAAGAGTCCTTCTTTAGATTTTAAAGTTGTCTTCCATACATCAGTTGGTTCGATGGGAACTTGGTGGTAGCCAGACTTTAGGTCAATCTTGTTGAATAACTTTTCCCCCTTGAGTTGGTCAAGAAGGTCATCAATCCTGGGAATTGGGTACTGGTTCCTAACTGTGATTTTTTTTATGCTTTGTAATAAATGCAGAGTCACCAGGTCCTATCCTTATTCTGCACTAGTACAATTGGGCTTCCACAAAAGAAGGATCTAGGTATGATGTTCCCCTTTTGAATAATATCTTAGATTTTATGCTTGATTTCATCATTTTCCATCAATGAGCGATGATAGACTGGTCCATTAGGAAGAGGTTCACCGGGGGTTAGATCAATTGGATGCTTGACTTAGCAGTGCATAAATACCTCGATGGGTGAGGAGAAGATGTCTCTGTACTCTTCCACGATCCCGTAAACTTTCTTTTTCTACAGAGAGAGGCTCTGTCTAGAGGCCACATATGTGGTGGTGACATTCTTCTTTCTGTGATCTCAGATAAAAAAGAAGAGGAACTTCCTGGTCTGTGAAATGACCTTACTGCATTACTTAGAAGAGATTAAAGAAATAAAAGTAGGCGATGCTACCTCTAATATCCTATACAATTGTCTACCCAAAGTAATAATAACACAATGGGGTCTAGACTCATACACAACATGATGCTTCCACAAATATGGTTGTCCTAAAATAAAATCATAAACTTCAAGGGGAGAAATATCACACAATACCTCCTCTTTGAAAGGATTGATGTCATAGGGAAGAAGACATTGTTGGCTGACATGGAGATCTCTTCCTTGGTGAAGCCAGCCAATGGTATAGGGTTGCAGGTGTGGTGTCGCTGGTAGGTCCAACCGCTCAACGAACTCTATTGAGATCAGGTTTTTTTGAATACCACTATTGATAATGAAATGAAGCATAGCCCCCTTTACCCACATCTGTGAGTGAAAGAGGTGTTCACCTTCCTCCAATTCTTCTGGTTCGCCTGGCTGGAATTTGGTGGTAGCGCAAGTGGCACTGGGTTCAACATCGATAATATTCTTCCCTCCTTCTATATTTGATTTGGAGTTAGAATCGGCCTTTGACTCGGAAGCCTTCAACTCGACCACAAGTGACTTCTTGGAGTGGAATTCTTCAGTGTTGTGCCAATGGATTTTATGGTATTCACACCATTTTCCCATGTCCTTCTTCGTCTTCTCATTTCCATTTTTGTGTTTTGACTTGGATTGGTTTTCTTGAGAGTGGACATATTTTATCTGCCCCTTGATATGTGGGTTGGGGCCACCTTTTCCCTTCTTCGGCTGTGAGGAGTTTTTAGATCCAAACTCTCGCTTATTCTGCTTAAATTTCTGGTCGATCTTGACATCATATCTATAAGTCGTACCCAATGAGGTGATGTCCAGAAACTCAATTTTTGTTTAAATGTATCTATGCAAACAACTGCAGTATTTGATCACTAGATGTCTCTCAAAGTCTTTGATACCCAATTTGGTGCGCAGGGTATGTAAAATATTGGTGAAATTTGGTACTGTCTTCTCCCTTTCCTGACACAGGGTGGTCCATCTGGTGTACTGGTCCTCGTATCTTCCAACATGGTAGTATTTTTCTTTAATGATATCTCGAAAGGAATCCCATGTAGGGGAAACCACAAATATTGTAGATTCCTCTATGGCCGTTTTCTCAGAGTAAGTATCCCACCAGTCCTTAACATGGGGGATGATCTTGAGGTGTGAAAAAGTAATATTTTCCCTATCTAAAAAATTATGGACCAAGAAATACCCTTCGATCAGATTCAACCATTTATCTATAGCATCCACATCTATCATTCCTTCAAATAATGGAATATCAAAATTTACCTATACCTTGAAGGGGGTTCCATGGACGCTTGATGAAGATGCTTCTCTTGTGGGCACCCACTGAAGGATTTACGCAAATTTTTCCATCATTTCATTCCTTTGTCACGTAAGTGATTCCTCGAGCAATATTTTAAAATGATCTCTTGCTCCATCATATTTATTTTCGTCCCCCATGGGTTGTTTTCGAGCTCAACGCGACCGATATTGCAATGAATCGGTTGACTTGAGTCCCAACTTATTATACCTATATCTTGTCGAGGACATGCACAAAGAAAAATAAATGAAGAGAAGACCGCTTTGATACCACTGATTCGGATTTAGGAAAAGAACGAACTGACTAAAAAACTTAATACAATAAACATAGATATATGAAGAACAACATAGATATCCAATGAACAATATCTTTTATTGAATAAATGAAATAGGTTGAAACTGTAAAACTATAGAATTGAAACACTTGCTCGAATGGTGGAAGCTATCTCTGAGTAGAGATGTCGTTGCTATGCACATCCGTTTGAGCAGAATGATTACAATGAGGCTCCAGAGGCCTTTTTAAAATTACTCATGAATTTCAAAACCCTAGACATCCAAAAACCTAACCCTAGGAGATGAAACAACAAAAGTTATGTGGGCCCCTCTGGGTAAGTTGGTACGTCAACTTCTTGAGGTTGTAACTTTTGCATACGACCTCAATTTTAGGTGTGTGATATCCCGTTGGAAAGGTATTTTCGATAAATATGCATTATGTCATAAAAATCTGACTCTGACTATAGTTTGACAGTGGCGAGCCAAAAAAACACTATTTAGGGCCCTAAAACGACCCTCAAAGTACATAAATATGTGCCGACATGAAAACATACAAAATAATCCAGTTGGATTAGGTGGGAGGCCACCAGTATCCACCTGAAATATGTGTAAGGATTCAAACAACCCCATAAGTGTAGAACCCACAATTACAAAGAAGTACAAAAGAATGTGTTGAACTAAAAACTGTCAAGAGGATCCAGTTGGAATAGGTAGGTGGCCACCAATATCGACCTGGATCACACATCCTCTCTATGCATAAGAGGGATAACTCCATGTGAATCTACACCACAACATGTATTCCTATAGGTCTTACAACAAACTTAGGGAAATTATCTTTCTTATGGCTAAGCTTTACAACTGAGACCAAATTTTTTTGAGGTGTTGGGTACTACCAATCATGCAACCCATGCATCATTAATTAAGGTACAAAAAGAATTAAAAAATTATTTACAAAGGTTACCAATTATATGCCAAATATACAATCCCATTACAAACTAATATCATTCACATCTCATCCCCATCATGTTGTGTTGCCTCTCCATCTTGATTCTTCCTTCTTTGTCTTCAATGTTATTGTCTTGGATTTTTCATATCCACCCACCGGTGATTTGTCAAAGTAGACAATGAACCACTAGGCTTCATATTGAGTTGGTTAGGCTCAATATGTTGGTTGAATTAAATTATTACAAGACATTTTCCATACCACTATTAGCTCATCAAAATCCAATGTGAAGAAAGATCTACAAATTTCAATGTATAAACATTATAATTTTCAAATGCTCAAATTTAATAACAAATTCACCTAAATTTGTAGCATACCTCCTTCGTTTATTTCGTTGAACATTAATAAGATGAATTCTTACTCAACATCATAGCAACGCAGGTCTCATCTAAGTACTTCCTCCAAAATAGCTGACAATGTCCATAGTTCGTTGGAAAAACTACACAACCACACATATGGAAAAACAATGAATCTGGGTGCACAAAATCTCACTTTGTGTACGCAGTCACGCACAAATAGTGATGCTCCATGTGGTACAACAATTCCCAACACCCATCTCTCGACACATAAACGATGAATGCTCCAGTCAACTACACTTTCACTTGGTGCAAACAATCAACATGCACTCGTAGTGGATGATCTCTTTCATAGTATTGTTATTATGTCTCATGCCTGCTCTAACATATTTCTCCCAAAATTCCATGCGACTCCTTCAAGAGACAACAAAAAATGAAAATCTGTTAAATAGAAAACTTCTACAACGTTTACATCGACAGTGCAACCATACCAGATCCCAATCTCCAATCACATGCAAAAAAAGGATAATGAGAATCTATGCTTCAACGAATCTATTGCTCCATGGTATAACCAACACAAGAGTAGAGTATTAAACACAAATAATAGTGCCAACCACTATATTAACTTAATGTAATGAATCCATATAAATACAACAAGCTTGTCTTAAGATAGGATATACAAGCTACCAAATAAATAAATCTGCAGAAGAGATAGAACTCACGCCAATATGTTATATTAATCAAGAAAACGATTACATTTATAGCTTGATACACAAGAAACAGTTACCTCAAATGACGGATCTGATAACCATGTATAGGACACGCGGAGTCCAAGTTTATTGACTACTTCTATATTTAGCATTTCTCCATTAATATCTAACAGTTCCCCTTAATGGAGAAATGGATTTTCTACCACACATAATTGTTTCCTGCATTCTTCAAAATTCATCTTTCCAAGAGGTTTGGTAAAGATGTCAGCCACATTATCAGTGGTATTACAATAGATCAAGTCAATTTCCTTTGATTGTATCTTTTCTCTTACAAAATGGTGTTGTATTTCAATATGCTTTGTTCTAGCATGATAAATTGGGTTGTGAGCCAATTTAATAGAACTTTGATTGTCACATTTGACAACAGTAGGCTTCATTTGTTTATTTCCAATATCTTCAACAATTCTCCTTAACCAAACATCTTCACAAGTAGCATTACATAGAGATTTGTACTCAACTTCTGTTGATGATAAAGAAACAATTGGTTGTTTCTTACTGCTCCGTGACACGACCCTTGTACCAATGTTGAATGCATATTCAGAAGTTGATTTCTTGTCATTGGGATTTCCGGCCCAATCTGAATCAGAGTAACATTCCAACTCAACATCACAATTATCAGTATACATAATACCAAAATTAACATCTCCTTTCAGATATCAAAGGACTTTCTTTGCAGCTACGTAGTGGCTTTCAAGTGGCTTAGCCATGAACTGACTAAGGATGTTGACTGAATATGCTATGTCTGGTTTGGTAGTAGTGAGATAGTTCAAACATCCCACCAACTGGCGATACAGAGTACCATTTGCCTCTTTAGTTTCATCAAAACTAGATAACTTAACATTTTGTTCTAAAGGTGTTGACATTGCCTTGCTTTCAGTCATATGGAACCTTTCCAGAATCTCCCTTGTGTATTTGCTTTGAGTGACCATTGTTTTACCGTCTTCTCTCCATATTTCCAAACCTAAACAATAATGTATTTCACCAAGATCCTTCATTTCAAACATCTGTGATAACTGAATTTTAATATCTTCAATCAAGTGAGAAGAACTGCCTGTTATAATCAAATCATCAACATATAAAGATACCAAAGCAACATTCCCATTTTCATCCTTTTTGACATACAAATTAGGATCATTTTTTATTTTCACAAAACTTTTATGTGCAAAGAATGAATCAATATTATTATACCAAGATATATTTGTTTGTTTCAAACCATATAAAGTTTTCTTTAGATTACACACAAGATCCTCTTGTCCTTTCTTTATAAATCCTTTAGGCTGAACCAAATAAAATTCCTCTTTTAAATCACCATTCATAAATGCAGATTTAACATCTGACTGATGTATTTTCCAATTGTGTTGTGTAGCTAATGAAATCATGACTCTAATTGTATTTAACTTATCTACATGTGAAAACGTGTCCTGATAATCAATTCCTTCCTTTTGTGAATACCCTTTTGCAACTAATCTAGCCTTGTATTTGTCAACACTTCCATCTACATTAAATTTGGTTTTATACAACCATTTACATCATATGAGAACTTTGTTTCCAGGCAGTTTTGTTAATTCCCATGTTTCACTCTTCATTATTGATTCATATTCTTCATTCATTGCGTTTTTCCATTCCTTATGATCTGTAGCTTGTTCATGAGTAACAGGTTCTACAACATTCATTACTTGTGTCATCAATGCATAATCTTTATACCTAGAAGGTACCTGAATTGTTCATGATGACTTCCTTTGAGTTACACCACTTTCATTTCTTTTGCTCTATGGTGTAAGATCCCTTCTGGGTGACTCAAGAGTGTTTGTAGTATCCATGCTGCTTGCAATTTTTTCCTGTACCTTTTCCTTCTCTTGTACCTGTTCTTGCTCTTGTACTTGTTCATGTTCATCATCTATCTCAACTTTTACATGAGCATCATTGTCATAAGGCGTATACCAAACATCATTTTTACTTATCTCATCATCTGTATTATCATGAAAAATCACATCTCTGCTTGCAATCAACTTATGTGCACTAAGATTAAACAACTTGTATTCCTTATGATCATCACAATAGCCAATGAATATACACTTAATAGATTTTGCATCAAGTTTTCTTCTCTCATCTTTTGGAATATGAGCAAATGCCTTGGCACCAAATATTCTTAAATGACCAACTTTAGGTTTGTATCCATAAAAGACTTCAAAAGGAGTTTTCAAATCTAGAATATTAGATGGACTTCTATTTTTCAAATAAACAATAGTATTGATGGCTTCTTCCCAAAAACCATTAGAAATGTTTTTACCTTTCAACACGTTGCGAGCACATTCCACTAATGTCATGTTCTTCCTTTCAATTACACCATTTTTCTGTGGTGTATGAGACACAATGAATTGTTGAATGATCCCATTTTTCTTGCAGTAGCTATCAAAATCTCCTGAGGTATATTCTCCACCTTGATCAGATCTTAGAATCTTGATGCATTTTCCTGCCTACTTTTCCACCATAGTTTTAAAATCCTTAAAATATTCAAATACATCACTCTTTTTCCTTAAAAAATAAGCCCAAGTAAATCTAGATATGTCATCAACAAATATAAGAAAATACCTTGCACCTCCAAGTGACATGGTTTGCATGGGACCACATACATCAGTACGCATTAATTGAATTATCTCTTTCTATTTCTTCTCTTTATGCACTAGAAATTATTCCCTATGCTGCTTACCTAGTGCACAAGCTTCACATTCTATATGCTCATTTTTCAAAACAGGAAGTCCTTCAACCATCAATTTCTTTTGAAGTAACACTAATTCATTTTGATTAAGATGTCCATACCTGCGATGCCATAGCTCAACTGTTGACATTGTTGTAGATGTTAATGCTTGATGAGTTCCCCTTGTTACATCAAGCTTATAGAAACCTCCAATTATTGTTCCTATGGCTATGACTTTATAATGATTTTGAATATCCTTCACTAAACATTGAGACTGCATAAATTATACATTCAAATTTTGATCAGTTATTTTGGAAACAGATATGAATTTCTTTTTGATGCTTGGAACATACAACACATTGTGAATCTATTTCATTTTCCCATTAGGTAAATTCACACATATTACTCCATAGCCATGAATCTTATGAGATCTGTTATCTCCTAAATATATGTGTGTTTCATCTGTGCTCTCATGATATTCATCAAACCATTCTTTGTTACAAGACATATGCGTCGAGGCTCCTGAATCTATGAACCATGCACTTTCATCATCGATTTTTGTGGATAATGCAGCTTTGGAAATAATCAACTTTAGATTCCTAAAACCATCATTGATAGAGGTGTCACTTTTCACATAATTTCCATTATGTTTTCTGAACTTTTGTTTGGATTCATTATCTTTCCTTTTATAACAATATTTAGCATGATGACCAGATTTCCCACAATAAAAACAATCATCATTTTTCTTATCATGTGCATCAAATTTTGCTTGAGTCATACCTCTATTCCTTGGTTGAAACTTGCATGTTCTGTTTCTGCCCCATGGCTTGCCCCTGTATGGTTGTTTCACTTTGGCTACTAACACCAATTATGAAGTATGAGAGTCCATCTCAAACACCTTCGTTCTTTCTTCTTCTTGTAGAAGAATACCTGTTAACTCAGAAAATGTAGGTGGTTTTGCTCTATCTCCTAGACTTGAAATAAAGACATGATAATGTCTGATTAAACCTTTTAATGTAATAGTTGCTAAGCATCCACAACAACACTTTAGCCTTCGTTTCTCGTTTCTCCCAATATGTACCAGCAACACCTGTGGGTTTGGTTTCATCTCCATTTACAATAGCCCACACATTCCATGCTTCAAAAATCGTCAATATCTTAAATTTCTAGTCATTGTAATTATCACCATCCATCTTAGATGCTTCATTCAAATAATTATTTATGAATGAATTTGACATTTCTGCAGAAAATCTTTGAACAACTCAAAAATACCTGGAAATACCTCTTTAAACGAATGTCTCTCGGGCTTCCCACCAACAACAGCGAACAACTTATTCAGATCGGGCGAATTGCTGAGAATGACAACACACACTCAACAATATAATAGGGCGATCTTAGATTGAGTAGAAGGTAGAAACAACACTCTTGGAGCACACAAATTGGTGCAATCACACAAAGGGAGATCATATGAAACTCCACGCAGCTCCATCGCAGAGTAAAATAACACACAACTCAACAAATAAAACTCTTATGTTGACTAGACAACAAACCTCTGCTTCACGCGTGAACAACTCCCTTAACAAATACACACAACTCCACACAAACAGAGCGATACCAAGAAAACACTCTAGCAAGGGGGTTGGACAACGATGTCCTCGGATAATGTACGTGCCCTCGAATCAACGAACACCTCCACACAGTGATAGGAGTCCATGCATTGATCCTTCACGCGAATAACACTCACAATGAACAACTAATACAATGCCCTCACACCTACTCTGACGGTATGCACCCTCACAAGATCTAATACCAAAATAAATAAATCTGCAGAAGAGATAGAACTCACGCCAATCTGTTATACTAATCAAGAAAGTGATTACATTTATAGCTTGATACACAAGCAACTTGATGACGCCCCTCCTCAACCCATGGGTCGGAAGGTCACGTACATAGGATCTTTCCCCTTACACTGACCCGAAGAGCTCTTCGAAAATGGCTCCTCTATTTCCCTTTCGGGAAATGTACACCCACAATTAACTTCGAGAAATTCCCCCTTGTACTTCGGGAGATCGGACTTTGCACTTCCGCAAATCCAGTGGTCAAGTGTCTTGTCTCTCAATCTCTGAAACCCGAAACAATCAACACTTGACCCTTTCCCTTGCCAGTTCGGATTTCTCCCTATCGCGATTTCGAGATTTGCGATGTCAAGCAACTCATCTCCTTGACCCCCAAAACCCGATTTACCAAAACTCCGATGTGCTCGCACACTCTGACTTTTCAACAACCCTCAATTCCGTCAGGACTTCGGACTTCGCGATTTCGCGAATCCTGATGCGAAGATTTCGGGACTTCAACCCTCGGAACCCGGAAATGGTCAATGAAATTTGACTTCTGTGTCGATAGTGCGCCACCTATCGACCCTATTGATTCTGTGGCCCACAAAATCCTTTCGTCCTTTCGGGACTTTGTGTTTTATGATTTCGCGAGTCCTGTTGCAAAGATTACATGACTTCAACCTACGAAACCCCGAAATAGAAATCCACGTGTAAATCCAACGGCCCTTGTCGGCTTGGATCTACGGTTTTGTCTCTCCTGAGCTTGAACCTTTGGGAACACTCATTGTAACTCCCCTGCT
>SNQJ01S0026490.1:31681-47413 GCA_010110895.2 Picea sitchensis | reverse complement strand
ATCACATAATATATTATCATTATATCCTCCTATCTTAAATTCAACTAAACACTGTTTAGTGACAGTTACCTGATGTCCTTTTTGTAGCCACGAAACTCTGTATGGGCTTGGACGGTCAATCGTCTCCAGCTCCAATTTCTCTACCATCTCCGTAGAAACGGGATTATCTGTGCTACCACTGTCCATAATGACCTTGCATACCCTGTCCTTGGTTTTGTAAGCAGTCCGAAAAAGTCTGTTTCTTTGGATTGAACTCTCCACCTCCTTCTCTGGTGTCAAAAGAGCTTTTCGCATCATCAACGATCTTCCGTCTTCAACATATTCTGCCTCAACATTCCGCCTCTGTGCTTCAGCGATGTGAGTCTCACCCCCTTCTTTCTTTTTATTAGGACACTCATAAGAATTGTGTCTAGCCTTACCACATGTGAAGCATGTTATTGCTCCACCTCTTCCTCTTCCTCTACCTCTAGTACGAGGAAAAATATGATTATCAACATAATCTCCTCTCTGTTTGGTATGCTTCCCTCGCTGTGAGGTTCCACCTTTCTCAGTTCGAGTCTGAGGTTTCTTCCATTCCTCCTTGAGTTTCTGGTTTTTATCCTGAGAAACTGATTTGCCCCTGGGCTGACTTCTTCCATGCCCTCTTTGACCCTGCTTTTGGCTCAGTTTCTCTTCCGTTTTTAGAGCCATCTGATAAGCATCTTCCACCGTTCGGATGGTTACCATGCTCATCTCATTTTGAATGTCGTATCTCAAGCCATTCATGTATCTGGCAACATTTTCATCATCGCTTTCCCGATGACCTGCTGGGATGTTCAGCCTGTAGAATTCTTCAGTGTATTCTTTCACTGTCATCATCTTCTGTCTCAAGTTTTGCATTCTTCGAAACAGAGTAATTTGATAATCCCTAGGAATGAATTTTTCCTTCATCTTCATGATCATTCTGTCCCAGCTTTTGATCTTCTACTTGCCTTTGCAGCGTCTGTCATCTTATAGCTCATCCCACCACAATGCTGCATGTCCTTTTAATCTCATGAAAACATGTTTGACCTTCTTGTCCTCTTCGACATCTTCATAGTCAAAATATGTGTCCAGATCTCTAATCCAATCTAGAAGCTCCTATGAATCCAGATTTCCCTCATAAACTGGAATGTCCATTTTCTCTCTTGCACCCATTCTTGCAACAGCCCTAATCAAACGTTCGTTTGCTGCATCTTCGGCTCCAACTTCTTCTCCTTCATGTTCAACCTCAATATCACTTTCAGAATCACTAAGATCCCCAACACTGACTGTGCGCCTCTATGTTGTCTCCATGTCTTCAAGTCTGGCGCGTAGATCACACATCTTTCTCTCCATGGTTGGATCAGGCATCTACCTACCCCTTCTTCTCGGCATTTCCCTGTCCTCTGGTGGATCAGGTGTTTGCCTGTCCCTTCTCCTCGGCAGCATGGTGAATTCTCCTTTTCTGTGCTACAGAAAGCAAAGAGACATTTCTGTGCTCTGATACCAAACCCGACGACACCCCTCCTCAACCCGTGGGTCAGAAGGTCACATACACAGGATCTTTCCCCTTACACTAGTCCGAAGAGCTCTTCAAAAATGGCTCCTCTATTTCCCTTTCGAGAAATCTACACCCACAATTAACTTCGAGAAATTCCCCCTTGTACTTCGGGAGATCAGACTTCGCACTTCCGCGAATCCGGTGGTCAAGCGTCTTGTCTCTCAATCTCCGAAACCCGAAACAATCAACACTTGACCCTTTCCTTTGCCAGTTCGGATTTCTCCCTATCACGATTTCAGGATTTGCGATGTCAAGCAACTCGTCTCCTTGACCCCCGAAACCCGATTTACCGAAACTCCGATGTGCTCGCACACTCTAACTTTTCAACATCCCTCAATTCCGCCGGGACTTCAGACTTCGCGATTTTGCGAATTCTGATGCGAATATTTCCGGACTTCAACCCTCGGAACCCCAAAATGGTCAACAAAATTTGATTTCCGTGTCGATAGTGCGCCACCTGTCCACCCTACTGATTATGTGGCCCACAGAATCCTTTCGTCCTTTCGGGACTTCGCGTTTCATGATTTCGCGAGTCCTGTTGCAAAGATTACAGGACTTCAACCTACGAAACCCCGAAATAGAAATCCACGTGTAAATCCAACGACCCTTGTCGGCTTGGATCTACGGTTCTGTCTCTCCTGAGCTTGCACCCTTGGGAACACCCGTTGTAACTCCCCTGCTCCTCCGTGAGATCTAATGGCTCACGGGACTTCGTGAATTCTCCACAGAGAATTCCGATCGTCCGTTTCTTTCCTTGAGAACTTGTCCTCCTGTGGTCCGACGTCGCTATGCCTTCCTTCAAATTTTCAAGGTTCTTGGCCTCTTGCCTTCCTTCGACCCCTTCGAAGGTTCAAATCCTTCTGAGATTTCCCACGACTTTGAGTCTTTCAGAAAACTCCTTCTCGCACTCCTTGTGACAGACCTTCAAACACTTCCAAGTGCTAAAATCTTTTGACTCTGTGCACACCTGCAACAACAGTCTTTCAATGCTTCGCTCAGGTCCGCAACTCTGAGACTTTACTCGGCCTGCGCACTTCTTGCATGACTCCTGTTCCTGACTGCACTTCTGTGTGAATGAGAACAAAAACTACCCTATCTGAGCTTTCAGAGACAAACATCTAAACCCTTTGTCAACGCACTCCTTGCAGACAATTCAACTGCACTCCTTGCAGGAACTCTTGCTCAGATAGAGAAACAATTGAAACTCATTTCCCTTACTCTCTCTCTCTCTCTCAGATTTCAGACATTCAACAAGAAATCATTCATACATAGCATAAAAGTAATTGCATGACAGAAAGAGTAAAACATTCATGAGTATAACATTCAAAGATGCATACACAGAGAATATTTGAACGCCATGAGTCTGAATCAAAACCTTTTTGTATTAATCCAGAACTTCTGTACATGGAATTCTCACTACAGCTCTTTGCTTCTCTTCTATGCTCTCAATTGGCATAATCTCCTCTATGTTACAATACACAATGAGGGTGTCAATATCCCGTTTCCCTCTTTTCTTCTAAACTGTCAAATCTACACATTAAATTCTATCTACTTGCATTAACTATTATAAATGCCTTCTACCTACTAAGGACGAGAGCAGATCGCTCAAGGTCCGTTTACATTTACAAGTGCGCTTCTTCTTAATTATCTCATTTAAGATTGGCACATTAACTTCAAGATAATTTCAAAATTTGCGTCGGGCGCTTGTCCAACTGTCTTTTGCCTCCGCGCTAGCTCGCTTGAGATGCCCCTGCATCACAACGGTTTCCTCAAATGACGGATCTAATAACACTGTAGAGGACACGAGGAGTCCAAGTTTATTAACTACTTCTATATTTAGCATGTCTCTATTAATATCTAACACTACTCTGCTCCGATAATATCTCAACCACACATCAAAATAGGAGCAAACTTAGTTCAACCAATATGCTCAAATCCAACTAACTAACACTCTCGTAAATAATAAACTAAGATTTAAACATTATCTCTAACATCCTCAACTCCATAGGATAGATAAAGGGATCATCAGTCTCGAAAATTCTGATCTAACAAATATAAAACACTCTGCAAGAACTAACACAAATTAACTCAAAACCGGATGGATCTTTAGTTTCTGCTACTCCAGTGGTTGAGCACGAACATTCACACACAAAAAAACTGAACAACATGCTCATGGCCCAGTTGTCGTGACCCATTTTTTCCATAATTGTAGTATTGTTAGATTGTTGGGAGTATATTACAGTTTCACATTTTGCAGATCGCACAAATTCCCCATTTCTAGTCGGACGTATAACAAGTAAATAGGGAATGCTGATCAAACAGATGGTCGACACGATTGACTGTCTGCGGAATTGTTCTACGCCTATAGCTCTCACCTATTTATCATCGCGGCCTCCAGTAAATCACTCATTGTTCACCTCGATTATGATAGCACTTGTTGGGTTCATAAACCCAATAGAGAAACGGATCCCACTTGTTGGGTTCGTAAAACCAACATAGAAACAGATCCACAGAGAAACAGATTTGCAACAGAAATCAATAGACACACAATAGCAATCACAAGAACACATAGATTTTAAGTCAATTAGCCAATATTTTTCAACAAATTGAACAACCGACTTATCCTCAAAAGCTATCTGGTGGAGAGAATACTAATTTCTAGAACTTCCATAGCGATCTGGCACAGAGAATATTGGAAAACGTTATATCCTCAAACAAGATAATTGGTTGTCATTTTCAACAAAAGGGTGGCAGAATCAATGGAGGAGTAGGTTGTGGAATCAACAACCAAGGATAGTTTTGAATAGGGGTATACTGACTTGACCAGTGGACGAGGACATATGGCAGTGTTTTATAAGTTTTTGATAGACC
Source organism: Picea sitchensis (assembly GCA_010110895.2). Classification (NCBI taxonomy): domain Eukaryota; kingdom Viridiplantae; phylum Streptophyta; class Pinopsida; order Pinales; family Pinaceae; genus Picea; species Picea sitchensis. The sequence goes on along the minus strand of SNQJ01S0026490.1, from coordinate 42,981 downwards.
ACGAAATATTCCTGAAAACGTTTACCAAAAAGACTGCTTACATAATTAAATATATATATTTTTTATGGCTGGCGGAATCAACAACTAGTTGGACATGTATTCCCGTTACACCTCCGCCTTACATGTGGTCGTGTTATCCAACTGCTACCACTATAACCTCTAGGGGTGGATAACTCGAGACCTCTTTGAAACTTCATTTTCACAGCACTTACCAATTGAATTGCTCCCCCGTAGGCTTACATAATTAAATATTATATAAATTTAGTATACATATTTGTTTTGAAATTTTCATATAAAAGATTTTCAAATTTAAATTTTATTAAATACAAAATTCTATTTATATTTTTATATTTATTTTAAAATTTTGATATAAAAAATGTCTATAAACTATAAATGTTTTACTTTTATATTTTAAAATTATGACTAATATGTTTTGATATAAAAGAACCTTAACTGATCAAATATATCTACACTACACTAAAACAACTAAAACTTTGTAGTAAGAAATTTCTAACCCTCAATCTAACAAAATATGTGTTATCTTTAGTAGTCCCTGCCAAAGGTGCATAAGGACTATAGCTATCGATAATTCGTTGACTTCATATTAATCTGTCCTTTGACTATAAATTTTCGCATCGTTTGCATTGTTCATACTATACAAGTAAAAACATTATTATATATATATAATTTTTTTTTATATGTCATCGTCTCATTGGAGAATATATTTGAGGTCTTATTGCCAGCTTCGCTTTTCCCAATGTTGTAAATGTGTAGATATCCAAAGTTTAGAGCTTAGTCACTCCTTTCTAATTTTTATTACAATTTTACTGAAATGTTCAGAAACCGAAAGTTTTGAGCATGGACGTTGTTTATTTATTATTGTTGTTCACCGCCACTTCAATAGGCATTGTATGTTTCATACTTCTTCTAGTCTTTGAATGCAATTTCGTCATCGTTGAAGCTACATACATTGTTTACTGGTTTGATGAGTGTTTATTCTTCATTGGTTCATCGGTTGCTACTTGTTGTTCATTGGTTAAACTTTGCAAGGTTGGGGTTCTGGATTCACAGTTGGATCTGTTTTTTTTCCTTTGTGGGGTCCAGTTGGTGCACCCAAAATTTGACCTGTGCTTTTGTCGTTCATTGTTTCAGAGTAATGTTTGATGCCATAGTTTCATTTTCTATTCCTTCTTTTGTTGTTCAGTGTTTGCAGTTTGCAAGTAAGAATGTTTGCTTATTTCTACTAGCATGCTCATCATATGTTTCCGGTTCCTTCTGTGCTTCGGCTGTAGTTTGGTATTCGTTGGAGATACATATGTTGTTTGCTGGTTCGGTGGTTGTTGCTTGTTCACTGGTTCGTTGGTTCGTTGGTTTCTGGTTGTTGTTGTTCGACTCAAGTTTACGAGCTTGGGGACCTGTTGCTGTGGTCGGGCCTATTCGTTCTTTATCGCTGGTTTGGTTCTTGTTATTCTCCTTTGTTTTCTTCGGCTTTGCAGGGTTGGGGTCTTGCGCCGATAGTTGGATTTGTCTTTTATTTTTATTTTTTTTGGGGGGGGGCACTTTGCGGTGTTCAGACCCTGCACGCGCAAGTTGACCTGAGGTTGTGTTGTTTTCCGTGTCTGGCGAGGCTGAGATCTGGCACATGTTCCATGCCCGCCTGTTCTGCTGTGAAATTTTGCTGATACTTCAGTGTTGACGTGATACAAAAAAGTTGCATAAGAAATAATTGGACAACTACATGTGCAATTGCAGTGTCCGCTATTTTTTTTGTTAAGATAAAACATGTGCAAAAACACGCTTATTAACCATATATGGTGAAATGTGCCCATATCACAATACAACTTCTTTATCCTTTACATAGACTGGTGTGACCACGATACAATTTGTCTTGTACCTGAGATAAGATACGTACACCAAAGATACAACAGAATTATATTTCCATGTCTGGAAGCATATCTGGATACTTTGCCACAGAAAATCAAAATCATTTAGCTATGTCCATGCAATTTCTTAATATTTTGTGGCTTGTAATATATTTTGGGCAGGGAAAAACTTTATATATTTACAACCATGGATGGAGAAAAGCAAAGGTTCATGTTTCTGACTATATTTTATTCTATTCGTTGATTCTGATTTACTATATGTACATATTACTTGTTCTCCGTTGCATACCAGCTTCCGTTCATGTTCATTGTATTTTTTGTGTTCTCATGTTCAAACAAGCAGAATTGTTGGAGAAAACAAAGTAGTCTTAAGCACAACAGTGGAAGACGAGATACAAGGGTACATGCTTGTACTATTGTTTCATATTCCGTTGTTTTGTATTTCATTTATTGTCTATATATGTGTTCACCTTGTTTGTTGTATGTAGATATTCCGTGCCTTCCTGCATAGTAACTTATCTTCATTACATGTCTTCCTATGTCCATTGTATTTTTCCTGCATTCCTGCATTTGAACAAACAGAGTGGTTGGAGAGGACGATGGACTCTTTGGCACAAATATAGATGATGAGTTGCAGAGGTGCATACCTGTACTGTTATTTCATATTCCAATATTTAGTATTTCATTTATTGTCTATGTATTTGTTCTATTGTTTTGCACCTTTTTTACTGTGTGTATATACTACATATCTTTCTGCTTATTCTCATGTGAATCATATTCTCTTTTTTGGTACATTGAAATAAATAGAACTGTATTTGTTTCTTTTACATGTCTTTCTTCATACTAACTTTACTTCATGTCCAATGTATACTCGACTTTGCTACCTTGGAAGAAACGAGTTGATTGGAAAGGAAGATGATTTCTTATATGAAACAACAAAGGGTTCTATTGTGAAATCTTCGAAAAGGTATACCAACTGTGCTAGTAAATTAAACATACAAAACGGGTTGGGGCATATAATATTGGACTAGAAAACGATGATTTGGCAACAATGGGCTTTCCATTTTCTATTATCCCTTTTACTTTCTGATTGATCTGCTTAGTTGTATTTTTGAAATTGCCTTGGTGCGCGGGTTGGTGGACTCATAGGTTCACATTTATGGTTGTGCTTCTACCTTATTCCATACTTACCCACTTTGTCGATTGCGGGTGCCGGGTTGGTGGGTTCAAGATTGCGTGTCTGGCCTTAGAGGTTCCGTGATATACAGATTGGCCCTGCTGCCTCGCCATCGCGCCCTATTTACTGTTACAAAATTTTCCAGTCAAAAAATCTGAGGCATACAATTTGACCCTCGGGTCCTCATGTTTCCCGAGTATCCCTTCACACTGTATTTCATATTCCATCTCCTTCGACCCTGCATGTCTCATTAAGAACAATAATGGACAATATACAATGCATATGCTCATTTAGTCCTTTTGATGTTGTTCTACACATGCTTGCATCAGAAAAAGTTGGACTAGTGACATGCGCATGACCAGTCAATCATCCCAAACATTAGCAAACTGACAAGGAAAAAGGTAAATATGCATACATTCTATTACTTGTATGTTTACCAAACATATATCCTCAACTATTTGTTCATCCATGGCATGGTGAGTATGTTGATGTCATCTGCAACACATACTTTGCAGTTCACAAGAAGTATCAACAAGTGCAAGCGAGATGCCGTACACAATGTAGGCTCTGCAAACTAAGAGGTCTAGTTGCAAAACCATGGCTCCATAGTTCATCCAAGCTGTGTGTCCACTTGTACGTTCATGACAGGAAAAAAAAGAAAACAAAAAAAATAATTCACATTACCTTTTCCTGTTCAAAAATTGTCACCAGGTCTAAACTTGTAACACCCAAAATATTATCAATAGAGGGCTTGAAAAACCGTCGAACTAGACAAGTTCTCATCGGGGAAATAATGGTCGTCTATAGAACCTACTTGGACAAGGAAAACAAAACTAGATCCATTATGCCTACTGAGATGACAGACAAGGAGGCCCTCATCACAGTTATACTAACTATTCCTACACAACTTGTACACAAACATGAAGAAAAGATATTGCCAGGTAATGGGATATCCATTACAAATTTTAATATATTCCCCAAAATAGTATATGACCGTGGTGATTGTGATCGTATTATATCGCTCAACGAAACAAGTATCATGGAAAAAATCCCTGCTATTTGTTCAAAATATTGTTTCGTCCTGGACACAACTATTAGCCAACTTGCACAGAGCAACGACATTTGCCCAATCAAAACATTTGACATAGTTGTAACACTCACGAGAAAACTTGGCTCGCAACACATTCTCCATATAGAATATGGAGAGTTAGATAACGACAAGGCAATGGTATCATTCTCCATATCCAGTTTTGTCCTTTTCTTTCACATGTCCATGTATCTCGGTTAAGTTACACAAATAATGCATTGTTCCATGTTGCAGCTACAATTGTTCGATACCTATTCAAATTTGTTTTCGTCGGTTGAAAAACAATTGCATAAAGGGAAATTTCCACTTATGCTCTTAAAAACTATAACAAAGAAAAGAGATGGAAAAGAAAGGATCTTTCGCACAACTCAATCAACATTTGTGATAGAGTTGCAAGAAGACATAGTACATGATCTCAAGAAGATAAATATCTCTACAATTTTTGTGCGTATACATCTATAGTTTCATCCTCACTTTGCTCATACAAATAGCCTTGACCAAATCTCTGCATTTTTTTTTTTTTTTTTGTTTCTAAATTTTTTGGGTGGTGCAGCTATACATTATATTGTTCAATATATTAACTCTTATGCTCAAGTTTCCAAGTTGAAGGTGTTTTGGTTGTAGCGAATGCATACTCGACCCCCTTTGATCTTGTGTGTGCAAAATGCAACTCTCCTTCTTCTGCTTCTGCCTTCATAAATGATGATATCATTGATTGTCTACGATGCAGTAAAAAATTTCCATACATATATAGACATTGCCTCAATGCTGCTATCCAAACCATTGGGAACACAACCATGCATTGTACAATTCGACAATCTCTAATAAAAGATGTGCTTCTTGAGTTAGCAGAATTGCCATATGAAGCATACCTACAAAAAAAGGCAAAGAGTGTCTACATGTTGTGCAACTTTCGGATACATAGCATTTTTACCTTGAATGAGGACAATGCGATATTGCATATCAATTAAAAAAAAAATAAAAAAATTCATGTCAATCTTTTTCAGGGAAACGAAAACCAATGGGACGATGTGTTTTTTTATATATCAAATTGTTTGATATATAATGGAATTCCATTTCTTGTTCAATATATCAATACAATTGGTGTTTACTTAGTTCTTGGTTATATGCTTCACTCTGGAAAATTAATAATACATTCAGGATGTTCACAGTTTTTATATGATCTTAAAGACTATAGAGGACATGTTTTTCCCTTTGATATAAGTTTTGTGATGAAAAATGTGGTATGTGGTTCGTTTTAGCACTTTTGTTTGATTGATGAACTTACCAAAATTAATCTCCTGGAATAATTTGAAATAAAAAAATATATACTATGCGAAGTCCAATGGAATTATCATATCAACGAGAGGACATTAAAATTCAAATTTGTTGTTGTTATACTTGTGATGAACAATACAATAAGTTTACTTAGAAATCCCAAAATTGATTTTCCTTGTGGATTTTTGATGCTTATCTTATACAAGAAGATCCTGGAAACTTTAAGCATTGCTCGTTGTATCTATTCCTTCATTAAAGAACCTGTTCAGATGTTTAATGCACTTCATAGTTACTGTTAAGACCATCGATGACACTTTGTTACATCAATTTCCACTTTCAGAAATTTCCACCCCCTTTCTTTTTTACCCTCTTCTTTCCCTTTTTGGTTACTCATTTTTGGGAAATTGTATCGGTACGGAAGTTGGCGGATTCATGTGTTCATATTTCCACTTGCTTTTGTATCACCATCCCAACCAACCGCTTCCCCGTTTCATATTGAACAAAATTTTAAGATCGCAGGTTCTCGCATAGGCGGGTTCAACATTGCATTTCCATTGTTCCACTGCCTGCAAATAACACTCGGACTTCCACGATATACAAATTAGCAAACAAATTCCCCTTTATCTTGTTTTTATCACTTTTCCTTGGTTGATGAAGTGAGCAAAATTAATCTCATGGAATATATGAAATAAAATAATATATACTGTGCGAAGTCCAATGAAAGTATCATATCAACGAGAGGACATTAAATATAAAATTCGTCGTTGTTATACTTGCGATGAAGCTGGTAGTACAATAAATTTACTTATACATCCCAAAATTGTTTTTCTTGTATCTTTTCGACACTTCTTTTATACATACAGATCCTGGAAACTATAAGCCTGGCTCGTTGTATCTATTCCTTGATTGAAGAACCTATTCACATGTTTATTGCACTTCATGGTTACTGTTAAGACCATCAATGTGATTTCTTACACCAATTCACGGTTCCTAAAATTACCATCCCCTTTTCTTTTTTCCCTTTGCTTTTCATTTTTGGTTACTTACTCGTTTTTCGGAAAATGTCTAGGTGCGGGAGTTGGTGGATTCACGTCTTCAAATTTCCACTTACTTTTATATCACCAGCCGTTTCCCCATTTCATATTGAACATTTTTTTTCATCGTGGGTTCTCGGATAGGCAGGTTCAACATTGCGTTTGCATTATTCTGCCACCTGAAAACAACACCTTGACTTCTGCGACCTACAAATTAGCAAACAAATTCCCCTTTATGTCATTTTTAGCACTTTTCGTTGATTTATGAACTTGGCAAAATTCATCTCCTGGAATAATTTGAAATCAAACAATATACACTATGCGAAGTCCAATGGAACTATCATATCAATGAGAGGACATTAAAATTCAAATTCATCGTTGTTCTACTTGCGGTTAAGCTAACAATACAATAACTTTACATAAAACATCCCGAAATTGATTTTCTTGTAGCTTTTCGACGCTCCTGTTATACAAATAGATCCTGGAAACTATAACCATGCCTCGATTTATTATACCAATTTCCATCAATGGGCCTTTCTTATACCAATTCCCGCTTCTGAAAATTTCCATCCCTTTTCTTTTCTCCCTCTTCTTTCCCTTTTTGGTTACTTACTCGTTTTTCAGAAAATGTCTAGCTACGGGAGTTGGTGGATTCACATGTTCATATTTCCCCTGGTACTTTTATATCACCATCTCAACCGACCGCTTCCTCGTTTCATATTGAACAAAAATTTTGAATCATAGGTTCCCGGATAGACGAGTTCAACATTGCATTTCCATTTTTCCACCACCTACAAACAACACCCGGACTTCCACGATCTACAAATTAGAAAACAAATTCCCCTTTATCTCTTTTGCTTTCAATTTTTGTTTACTTGGTCCCTTTTCTAGATGTTTCTTTTTCAAATGTCTCCTTCTTTTATATACAACACCTGAAGTTCCGCAATATACAAATTGACCCTCGAAATCTGTCATTGTCTCCTGTTGCGTGTTACGCAGTTTCCATTCAATAGTTGGGGTAGATTCAATTTGACCATCAGCCCCTCACGTCTCCTCACTAAAGCTCATGGGCCTGTTTTCAAGCCCATAAATATTTCATGTTCTGACTATGTCTAATTCTTTTATATCATGATTCCGACCATCTACTTGTCCATTGCATACTTGGCCACTATTATCATTTCTGGTTCTTGGCCAAGCTTGTTCAACATTGCGCTTCCACTATTCCGCTATGTGCAAAGAGCACCTGAAATTCCGCAATATACAAATTGATGGCCGAAATCTATCGTTGTGACGTGCAATTTGACCATTGGCCCCTCATGTCTCCTGGGTATATCTTATGGATGCTGGAAACTATAACCATGCCTCTCTTTCTTATACCAATTCCCATCAATGGGCCTTTCTTATACCAATTCCTGCTTCCAAAAATTTCCATGCCCTTTCTTTTTTCCCTCTTCTTTGCCTTTCTGGTTACTTACTCGTTTTTCGAAAAATGTCTAGCTGTGGGAGTTGGTGGTTCATGTCTTCCGATTTCCCCTGTTAATTTTATATCACAAGTCCAACCAACCACTTCCCCATTTCATATTGAACAAACTTTTTGAATCGTGGGTTCTCGGATAGACGAGTTCAACATTACGCTTCCATTGTTCCGCCACATAGAAATAGTACCTAGACTTCCGCGATCTACAAATTAGCAAACAAATTCCTCTTTATCTATTTTTCTTTCAATTTCTGTTTACTTGGTCCTTTTTCTGAATGTGTCCTTTTTCTAAATGTCTCCTTCGTTTACAAAGAGCACCCGAAGTTTTGCAATATAAAAATTGACCCTTGCAACAGTTGGGGTAGATACAATTTGATCATCGGCTACTCATGTCTCCTGGGTAAAGCTTGTGGGCCTGTTTCCAAGCCTGTCAATATTTCTTGTTCCAACTATGTCTAATGCTTTTATATCACAAGTCTGATCAACCGATTGTCCATTGCATACTTGGTCACTATTACCATCGCTAGTTCCTGGCTAGGCTTGCTCAACATTGCACTTCCACTGTTCTGCTACGTACAAAGAGCACCCAAAATTTCGTGATATACAAATTGATGGAAGAAATCTGTCGTTGTGACGTGCAATTTGACCATCGGCCCCTCATGTCTCTTGGGTATATCTTGTGGCCCTATTTTTGAAACCTTCCCGACCGCTTTCCATACTTAGGCATTTCTTGAAATCTGTTTCGTGGATTGGCAGGACGTCGAAATGTACAATTCTTTCTCTCTCTTCACCATCCACGGTACCTTCGTACTTTCTTGATATGCAATTAAAGATTTAATGTTAGTAGTTCATCGTGCAAGAACAGTTAAGATTGTTATTAATGTCCAGAAGGCCGGAGAATATTTTTCATTAATATGAATTAAACCAAGATTTGCGGAGAAGAATGTTATCCTTTCCAAGTATTCATTTCAAACATAATGCAATCTTTCATGCATGGGCCAGTTGGCGCCTTTACAAAATATCTAATTCTTAATCGTTCTTCTTCGTCACCGCCAACTTTTTTCTAAATATGCAATTAGTAAGATTTAATGGTAATGACTCATTATGAACGAACCCTAGAGATTGTCATTGATCAACGAAAGGATCGAGGAGATCTTCCATTGATATGCATTAAACCAATATTTGTGGACGGTTATATTATCCCTCCTCAATTTTCATTTCAAACATCATCTGGAGAAAACGAAAATTCTCGTTAACTTATGGCAGCAATTCCACAACAGTTCTGTCCAGATACAGTAAACACGTTCGGACATGATGGCCAAAGGTACTGGTATTCTAGGGAATATTCTTACTACTCATTTCCCTCCACCAGGAGAAAAAAAGGTGATGGTTCCTCAGTGCACCGAGAGATATATTACAAGCCAAAAAATTCCAATGCAACCTTGCCTGCTCAGACAACTTTTTGACTTGCATTGATACCTGACACAAATGTTGATGCGATGGATTTTGAGCCAGAAGAAGATGATATGATGGAAGATGATACAACAATGGATGATGGAAATGCAGAGACCGGTCCCACTACTACACCCAAATTGAAATCAACTATAACGGGCGACACTTCCCGTACCGACGATGGAAATCCTGACAACACCAAAAGAATGGGTTACATAAAAGAAACCGATGTTGAACACAATAGCCACTTTGCAGCCCGAAAGTGGGAATTCCAGAGGTCTAGATTAGTCTGTTCTGGGTGGAAGTATTTCACTATAAGGAAATGATTTGTTGATGCTCCCAGAGATATATTTCAGGCTAAAAAACTATTCAATTGTGGGACCACTGCCCTGTTCTCTGCATATGCAATTAACATCATAGGGAATGAGGACCATAAATCCCACTGGTGTAAGGAATATTCCTACTAGTCATCTCCTTCCACCCAGAATAGAATAATTTGGGCCTCTCGAATTGCATGTGCAACCTTTGTCCTTGAAGTTTTCAAATGTGAGGAGTTGGTTTCTTGGTGTGTCCTAACTTTCTGTTTTGGGCTATTCTGTTTGACCTGCAACATTTTTTGTCTTCTTCCTCATGGGAAGCTTGTGAGAACTATGAATTTTATCACATGGCTTTTGTTGATCTGCTTCAAACCAAGGATTTTCCCCGATGCAGACCCACTTTCCTGTTTATTTGTCGAATCAGGTCTTCTGCAAAATATTGAGATCGGGGTACTAGACATTGATCCAGCGAGGATAATTCTGCAAGGATTTCTTGAAAAAAAAAGCCATGGTAATCTGTTTTATATGCATGTTGAATAGCATCTTGATGGCTCCTGCATGTTGCATATCTTGTGCGTTTGTCTATGGAAAATATATTCAATTTTTTGGCCAAAATAACTCGGTCCAATTTCTAAGCATAGATATACAGTGCTCAATATTGTTTTATTTTAATGGATTTACTATTAAAAAATTTGCCTTGGGAGTCTTGTTTGCTGTTTCTTTTCTGGATTTAACAACTCTTCTCATTGGCATGGTTCGATAGTCTCGTAGTTCTTTGATATTGTATTCTCTTACATAATTTGTTCTAAAATTGAACATTTAACAATTATATGGCAATGCATTGTGTCGTTCCATCAGGATTTTATGGAAACAAAAAAATGAATTTTAGACAGGTTCTAAGCCAACGTTCAATTCTATTAGTGATGCAAATAGAACATATCAATACCAAATCACAATGTTGCAACAAGATCTCCATTCTTGTTTCTAGACATGCAATTATTAATCTTTACTGATAACAACCCATAATGTAAGAAGTTTAATACTTAGTTAATATGTTACAGTCGTGGAAAAATGTATCTAATCTTCAAGAAATCATTTGCTGATAATTACTAGAAATTAATGGTTTTGCAACAATGGGGATTGTTTGAAACCAATTCCCGCTTACAAAAATTTCCCTCTGCCTTTCTATTTTCCCACTCTTTTATCCCCTGTAGTTTATGTTTATGGTTATTTAGTCATTTTTTTTTTTCCGAAAATGTCTTGCTGTGCGGGTTGGCGAATTCATGCGTTTCGATTGAGTGCCTCCACTTTGTATAAATTGCACTTTCAATTGTTATGTGACCTGCAAACAACACTCCAACTTATGGGATATGCATATTTACTTCTAGACTCCCACATCATCCCCTCTTCTATGTTACACATTTTGCACTCAAATGTTCCGATATGTAAAATTTGATGGTCGAGGCCTTACGTCTATTCAGGAACCCGTCACCCTATTTTCAGGCTCGTCCGACCACTTTCCATACTTGACAATTTCTTTGTAAATTCTAACCTTGTACAATATCTACTGCAAACTGATATTCAAAAAAGAATAG
>SNQJ01S0026490.1:16638-29263 GCA_010110895.2 Picea sitchensis | reverse complement strand
GTTGCTCACACCTTGTCGAGTTGGCACGTTCACGCAACCTCCAACCCTTAATTTCTCTTCGCTGTACCTTCCACCTTCACACTTCTAAATATGCAATAAATAAGATTTACTGCTAACAATTCACCATACAACACCCATAGAGATTGTCATTAATTAGCGAAAGGCTCGAGAATCTTTCCCATTGATTAGCATTGAACCAACATTTGCAGAGAATAATATTATCGCCTCCAAATGTTCATTTCAATCATCGTCTGCAACAAATGAACGTTCTCATAAACCTATGGCATCAAATCAACAACAGTTCTGTGGAGATACAATGAAAAAAATCGGGTGCGAGGACCAGGACTTCCAGTGGTCCAGGGCATATTCCTATTACTCATCTCCTCCTACCCATAATGAAGTAATTTGGACCTCTGGGATTGCTCGTGTAGGCTGTGTCCTTGAAGGTTTTGACTGTAAGGAGCTGGTCTCTTGGTGCATCGATAAATTTATCCTAGCCCAAAAAATTGGTCCACTGCGGGACCGCTCTTCTATTTCTTTGTCGCCTCAGGTCTTCTGCTAGATGTTAATATTGTTGGAACCAACATTGACGTTCAAAGGAGAATATTCCAAGCAGTTCCTAAGAAAGCATAATAACGGTTTGGACCTCTTGCCCTAGTTCTTGGAATACCCAATGGTAGTTCCTGAAGATATCAAAATCTTCTAGGTTAGTTCATTTAGAAATCCATACCGAGAAATTCCCTGGTTTTTTACAAGAATAACGAGATAATACTCCACAACAACTGTTTCCCGAATGTCTCTTTATATTTTGTATTTCACAGTCAAGGAACAAGCCATCTTTTATTGGGGCAAGATAATTTCCCATGAAATATGTTCCCAATTGTCAAGCTTCGAAAAGGAGAAGAGATTTTTTATGTCATCCTACTTAGTTTGTGCAATAACACATTGCTGTCAGTTTCCAGAACTAGGCCTTGTGGAAGCACAAGGCCTCCCACTGTTTTTATGAGGTTTTTAATGGCTTTGTGTATGTTTTCAAAGTTTTTTTGTTGAGAGAAGATGCTCCTTGGATATTTGACCAGGAAACCAGGTTTTTGGATAGGAAGGGGGCAAATGAATATCTAGATAATTACACTGTGATAAGGATTTTTGGATCCAAGGAAAAAACTTCTCTCCTTCCATGTCACATTATAGACACTATGTTTGTCACAGAAGTAGCAAGGCAAAACAACTAGTGGTTGTATCTATTCCAAGAGAAGAAGAAAAAACAGTTCATTCCTCTACCTTGGAAATTCGGGGACTTCGTGTTGAGGAATGTCAAAAAATTTTAAGAATTCACAGCCCATTTTAGCAACCTAAACCTAATATATTCTTAAATCCTAACAGGGTTCGACCCTGACAAAATATTTTTACAACATCTACAAACACTTAGGTTGGGCAATTTGTTTTTCAAAAAACACCCGACCAAAAACATAGATACTGGCGAAAATGCTCCTGCTTCTGATGCTGACGACCTAGACACACTCCAAATCACCATTGAATTGAACACGCAATAGGGAAAAGGCCCCGGTGAGAAGAGTGTTCAATCAACGAATAACGCTCCCAAAAGTACAACATCTCGGAGCATCGCTCCAACAACCCACCACAACAAAAAAGCAACTCAGAGTTCTTCAAACGGAGGATATAACGACCCTCCTAACCCTAAAATTGATACTTCTCACAATCTTCCAGTGGACAAGAAGATAAAAACAAAAAAAATTCAGAGTGAGAACATGGAACTTGAACTTGATCTAGATAGCGTATTTTGCTACCTTGATCAACCCATAGACGTGATCCAGTATAGTCATCCAATGGACATATCTAATACTGAACATTTCGCTGAAGATGAATCCTTCGTGTTCCAGAGCACTGTTTTTGACAGCTAGTCCAAAAATATAATTATTGAAAAAAAATATGTAAAAAATAAGAAAGGAAAATCTTGTTCAAAGGTTAACCTTGCCAATATGCAGCCGTCCCAAATCTGTCAACTTCACATAGTGACCGGAGATGCTATTGATGATTCCATTGGAGGCATTGAAGCCGAGAATGCAAGATTGAAGGATCGGGTCAAGGAATTGGAAGAATCTTTGATTCCTATGCCATTTCTTGCCAATCCTTTGGTAATAGCCATGCCAAAGACTCCTGCAGCAAAGTTAAAAGGATCCTCCAATCTCCTCGCATCCTGTAGAGGATATGTGGAGAATAATATCAAGAAAATAATGGAACTGTTTGTTGAGGCCTGGGAAACATCGTAAACCATGACTTCCCTTAGAATGAGGGCACATAGGTTTCTAGAACATTTGCATGCAGAGTTAAAAGATGAAAGAAATTTCTATTTAAACATGGTCCTTCGTTTTGGCACCATTGTCAACAACATGACAGAAACGAAAATAAGAGAACAAGATCTCCCATCCAAAAACTAGATCGGTCAATTAAATGCATGCTGGAAAGAAAAAGTGAAGAATCTGCATCTCATTGTCCAGTCATGTGAACAAGCCATATCAATAAAAGAATTTTTTTTCACAAAATTGTCCAGAATAAAGTTAGCCGGAAGGACCAACGACTTCCAAGACCCCAAATTAATCGACAACTCCTTACCCTTAACTAAACAAGCCTTCGTTGAACAGGTTGATATTTTTAAGGAGTTGTCTTTGAAGAAGTTTTACAACATCCATGAATATGGTCAAGATGACGTCAAAAACTGGTTAGTCGACTACTCGGTACATAATAAGGAAATTGATCAGTATCTGCGTAATCTTTCTATCGACTTCAAGGAATTGGAAAATGAAATTTTCAACATAAAAATCCGGAATGAGATTAACGTCGCCCCAATGAGAAGCTACATTGAAGAATGGCTTAGAATTGAAGCAGATCGTCGATGAAAGGCAACAAGCACTTACCATGATTCCAGTAGTCGTCGACGACATCAATGAAAAGGCATCAACAAGAAAATAGAAAAAGGGGTCATATGTACCATCATTGTATGTCTATACTGATCACATCCTGCTTTGTTTATCATCCCAATTATTCCACTTTTTTAAATACAAATGTCTAGCCAAAGACCGATACATTTCAATTTATTCTTTTCATGTATTACACTCTACCGTCGACCGCTTCTTCTTTCTACAGTCCTGTTTCTTGTACATATTTCTCTTATGGTCCGTGGGAGCCCTAATCCTAGTCTATATGACAAACACATTTAAGTTACAAGGAATTTGTAACAGACTATTATTTTTTGATATATTTCAAATAAAAAATATTTATGGCTTCATAAATTTTTATCTTCCACTATGCTTATGGTCCGTACGAGCCCCAATCCTAGTCCATATGACGAATACATTTAAATTTCCAAGAAAATATAACTTTTTTGATATACTTCAAATTAAGATGATTTTTATTTCCTTTTATATTTATGTCGTCATAAATTTTTATCTTCCACTATGCAGAAATTGTATTTTCTTAATTTGAATATAACTTTATTTTGTCCTGCCACATATACAGACAAAATAGACACAATTTTCCAATATAGAAAAATATATTATATACTTTCAAAAAATAAATGGTGCTCTAGACACCATGTGCCATTTACTGCATGAATACCACCTGTGCTTCATGCTGCTTGCCACATCTCCGCTACAGTTTCCATCTGCCTCCGCTACTTTTTCCTATTACTTTGCATTTATTCCCAATTCAAGTCGGCATGGACTACACTGCCATGCACCACTTGTTTATTACAAAATATAAAAGTTTCATCTTGATTTATCACAAGCCTATGTTTGTAGTAAGAAATTTCCAACCCTCAATCTAACAAAATATCAAAGTGTTATCTTTATTTATTACAAAATATAAAAGTTTCATCTTGATTTATTACAAGCCTATCTTGCCGTAAAGTTTGTTGAAAAAATGATCCAAGCTATCTTTATATGACAAATCGAAATTGTAGGCAATCCGTGAATGTCAGATTTATGAGTGTAAAGTCATTTCCTTTCACAAGAAAACATTGCAACTTTTAATTCCAAAAGCTTATATCAGGTAGCAACAAATTTTATTAAACTTATTATCACTAGGAATAACCAATTTATAAAATAGACGTTAATCATCATCATCATAAAGTGGTTGTTGCTCAACATGCCTTGGGACGACCATTAATATATTAATGTATAAATTAATTTAAAATACATTAATATAAAACATTACTGTATTTCATTAATAGATTATAAATATATTATATTTATGTAATAATTAATTAATGCACTAATTATACATTATTACAATAATTTATACATTAATATGTTTGTATAATGTATACATTAATCTAATAATGTAAATTTAATGTATTAATAGATGCATTAATATAAAACAATAATGTATTTCATTAATACATTATTATTATATATTATATTTATGTAATAATTAAGTAATACACTAATTATACATTAACTATACATTATTACATTAATTTATACATTTTTGTATAATGTATAAATTAATGGAATAATGTATAGTTAATGTATAATTAGTATATTAATCAATTATTACATAAATGTAATATACAATAATAATAATGTATAAATTAAAGTAATTAATTTACATTATGGTATAATGCAACTTCTTAATTGATCGATACATTAATAATGTAATGTAATAACTAATTAATATATTAATACCTTATTAAGTAATACATTGTTAGAGTATTAATTTAACCTTATAAAATAATATATTAAATACATGAATATATACATCACATATATTAATATATTAAATACATTAAATGTAATAATAAATAAATTAATAAAGTATGAATATACAAATAGAGTTATGTATTAATAATACAATATTAAAGTAGTAATACATTGAAATTGATATATTTAGTAATGCATTATTACATTACTATAATGTATGAATTAAAGTACTAATACAATGCAATCGGATGATATTTTGTTAGCTCGAGGGTCCCTTTGGTGTTTGTTTTCATTAATTTCAGGTGACACCCATTCACAAGTTGGAAGATTGTTTAATTGAGTGATAGGTTATTAGGGATTGATGGCCTTTAGGGGGGGAAACCTTTTTTTGAATTAGAATGACAGGTTTCTATCTTTAGATAGAGTTCACGAAGTTATAATGGCGGAGTACTATTTTTAGTACTTGGTCATTTTTAGGGGAGGTGGCTATATTTTGTCGTATGAGTCCTATTATGACGGATCGTGATGGGTTTTTTCTAGTTTACAGATCTCGGTTTTGGAGGGTGGTTTTTGGGGATTAGAGGTGGTTTGGAGTGATGTAGTGCTCAGTGACTTGGCCAGCCTTAATGTTGGGTCTTTACTATTCCTTTCACTTGACTAATGTTAGTTAGTTTGATTGGATGTCAACCTTATTTTCTTTAACAACTTTGCTTTGTCTTACTGGCTTTTGGGGTCTGGTACCTTGTGTGTCCTACCTTGTTATGCGGGTTTGGCAGAGTTGAGGTCTGGTGGCATTCCCTGGGGTATGGAACTTGAGGTCAGTGACATTATGGAAACTCTTGACGAGGATGAATGGGATCGGGAGGATCTATTTAAATCAGTGGACAAGTTATGCTATATAAATAAGGGTGTTTGTGTATTAAATAAGATTTTACGTCCAACTGAACAACCTTTAGAGCCTATACCAGCATCCAGGTTACATTCCAATCCTTTGTCTATTGCTCCTAGTGTTAGTGGGGTTTCAAGATTGAACCAAACAATCTCTGGTATTTCGTATGAGAGGCCGAAGTGGCCTGCTGGTGTGAGAAGATTTAGTGTGCCTAAGACTGACAATGCTACCCAACAAGATGCACCGAATAAGTCCTTAGATAATCTAGGGGTAGGTTCATCGAGAGATACTCTGTGTGTTAAGGAGTCCATTCATAAGAGGAAAATTTGAGCTTGGAAGCCTAAGAAGGCCCATAGACGCTTGGTGGTAGGTATGGATGTCGAGTTAGAAGAAACCTGTCAGTTATCTTTGTGCGCTCTGGTCAGGAGATTTGCTAACAAGTCAAGGTGTATGTTATCCTTTGTGGAGTGGATGCAGAAGATGTGGGCTCCCATTATCGGATATGCACCAAAACATTTGTTACTTACCTGTGGTTGGTTTGGTTTGATTTTCAGGTTCCCTGGGGATGGAAATCTTATAAGAGGTGGCTTTTGGGATTTTGAGGGAGGTATCATTATGGTGAAGCACTAGAGGACTGGCTTCGATCCTACTATGGATTATTTCATCTACAGACATGTTTAGGTCCTGTTACCAGGGATCCCGCTCAATCTCTGGAATAAAAAAGCCTTGTCAGATATAGGGAATCTCTTAGGGATATTTCTGAAGGTTGATGAAGTGGGTTTATAGTATAAGGACAAGCACATGGCCAATATCTTAGTGGAACTGGACCTACATGTGGGCCTTATGGACACTATTGAGATATAATGGCATGGGCAAGTTTCACTACAAAGACTGGACTATCAAGGGATACCTTTCCGGTGCCTAAACTATAGGAGGACAGGACACCTACGCAAAGATTGTACTATTAGGATGGGAGTATCTTCCCTGGAGGATCCTTCAGATTCAGATACAAATAATTACTAGATGCCTAAATATCCACAAGTTGCGTAGGGAGGAGAGGAGACTGGTAGCTTTGAATTTGATCTGGCTCTAGTAACGAACTCTTTTCTAGGTGAGTTACAAACATATTGTCCTACTTTATTTTTGAAGCTTTCTTTGCGGGAAAGGGATTTCTTGGTAAATTCCTTTTCGACAACCTGTCCTCCTTCGGAACTTGGGGATTGTATTTCTACGAGGGACCCTACCTGTAAGGAACTTTTGGATGGTCTGACTATTACACCTAAAACTTTTTCTTCGGTTGTCAATCCGGTCCCATCCCCTATTGATACTACATTACCCTCCTCCTTGGCCTCATCCTTGTCAGAACCTTTGGAAAAGGCACAACCTGTGTCGGATCTTCCCTCAACCAAGCTTCCACCTCCCAGAACTCGTCACATAGGGAAACTCTTAATAATACTCCTTTACATTTCTTTTGGGGCTTAGAAGCACAAGCTGGTACCTCTTAGGGTGATAGGGAACTAAATCAGCCATCTGTGGATGGTGGATCTGGTAAATATTTTGCATGTTCGCAGGGCTTGGGGAAAGAAATTTCTTTGATCAAAACACACAGTACTACAAAGAAACATGGTACTTTACCATTGGATGCGGATATTCAATATGGTACTTCACTGGATTTGGGGGCACTTAGAGGCATGAAATCCCCGACCAAGGCTAAATCATGATCCTCCTCTCCTTGAACATAAGAGGGGTTGGAGGCCCCCTTAAATTTCCCTCCTTGTGTATATTGTTTCTTAATACTAAGCCGAGTATTATTTTCCTTTAGGAGAACTTAGTGGCAGAAGACAAGGCAAGGTTTTTTATGAATTCTTTGTGCCCTACGTGGATGAATAGTGTTTTTAGTTCTGTTGGGAAGTCAAGAGGACTCTTGGTGGGGTGGGACCCGAATTTTTTTGATATTAAACCTTACCTGTGTGCTGGTGGGATCTTATTGACAGGTTTTATCATTCCGACTAAAATAAATATTTTCTTATTAAATGAATATGGTCTGTGTTTTGGGCGTAGGAAGTTCTGGGGGCAGGTGGATGCAACTGGGTTGCTTCCACAATCTGATCTTATTTTAGCATGGGATATGAACTTTTCCTTGGGACCCGATGAGGTGTGGGGGATGATGTCCATACCAAACTCTTTGGCGACCTTATTCAAAGATCTATTTGCAAAGAATCAATTGGTTGACGTTCCGCCTGTGGAAGTGATGCCTACTTGGCGCAATGGTCGCAGTGGGGTCGAGGGTATTCAAAAGAGGCTGGATAGGGTATTTGTATCTGATTCGCTTCTTAATGAATCAACCAGATTTATCACTTGGGTGGAATACCCTTACATTTCATACCATGCCCCGGTTTTGTTTCAATTGGACTACGGTTATAAGCTGGTATCTTATCCCTTCAAATTCAATCTGGCATTGATGAAATAAGTGTCCTTTGATGCACTGGTTCAGGATGTTTGGAATAACAAGGAACTATTTGAGGTGGTAGGTGCACAAAATAGATAGAATAATAAGTTAAAAACTCTCAAGTTTTGAGTCAAGGAATGGACCAAGATAAGAAAAGTAGACAAGCTTCGATCTTTAGTATCCATTGAAGAGGATATTGTAGATATAACCATTCATAGCATTGATATGGACTATGCTATTGACTCGGGTCCTCACCTAAAAACTATGGAATTGGAAAGGAATAAGCTGCTGCTAGCTGATGAGAAACATTGACGCCAAAAAAACAGGGCCATGTGGATCAAATGTGGCGATAAAAATTCAAAATTATTCCATCTCTTTGCCATCTTCAGGAGGAATAAAAATCACCCGTGGGAGGCATCGGATGATATGGAACGGGTACATAAGGGACATGAGGCTATAAAGGCTGAAGAGATGAGGTATTTTAGCAACTTCTACAAATAAGTGGAACATAATTGATATGAAGATTAGATTGTTGCGGTCCGTATTTATCCAAGGATTGTCACAAAGGAGGATGTTATCACACTTGAGAATCCGTGTATAGTTGAGGAAATTTCAGAAGTATTAAAGGGTTTCACTAAGGACAAGAGTCCTAGTCCCGGTGGGTGGACTATTGAGTTTTTTCTCAACTATTTTCATTTCCTAGAAAAATGTTTGTTGGAGGCAGTGGAGGAGTCCTGTCTGTTGGGAGAGGTGAAGAGATCCATGAACTCGACATTTATTTCTCTAATTCCCAAGGTTAATGGTCCTGCAACCTCTGGAAGTTTCCACCTGACAACATTATGCAATTTATGCTACAAAATTATCTCTAAGACTATTGCCAAGTGGATAAGGCCTATATTGTCACGTGCTTTATCAGAGGATAAATTCGGTTTTTTAAAAGGGAGGTAAATTATTGATGCCATTGGGACTGTACAAGAGTGTCTCCATAGTATCTGGGAAAACAAACTACAAGCATTAATTCTAAAGATTGATTTAAAGAAGGCCTATGATTGTATTAGCTGGGATTATCTTCGTCTGGTTCATCTTCAATGCAGATTTGGGCTACCGACAAAAAAAATGGATTATGGGATGTGTTATATCAACTACTTTCGCGATCTTAGTTAATGGTGAACCTACTGATTTTTTTAACAGTGGAAGAGGGATTAGATAAGGATTTCCATTGTCTCCCTTGATTTTCATACTTGTGATGGAAGGTTTGAGTTTGGCATTAAAACAAAGTCAAGCAGAAGGTAAAATAACAGGTATCAAAGTGTCAAGGCTCATCAAAGTCCCCCACCTTCTTTTTTTCGATGATATTATTATCATGACCAAAGCCTCATTATCAGAATGGTTGGAGATTAAGAGACAATTGGATAGCTTCTGTGGTGACACTGTCCTAATGATAAATGCTCAGAAAACATCCTTCTGAATTTGCGAATGGCTTTAAATATCTCGGTTACTTTTTAAAATTGGACAAGTGCAATTTCGAGGATTGGCATTGGCTCATTAAGAAATTTGAAAGTGTATAAACCACTAGCTGTCCATTGGAGGCTTCCTTGTACTAATAATAGTTGTTTTGGAAAACCAACCAGTATATTGGCTAGCCTTGGAAAACTTACCGTCTTCGATCCTTAACAAAATTCGCCAATTGATGTTTAACTTCCTTTGGTGTGGTTCTAGGAAAAAAACAAGTATACACCTATGCAATTGGAAACTTTTAGCTTGGCCCAAATTGTATGGCGGATGGGGATTGAGGAATATCAATAGTTTCAGTAGTGCTATGGAAACCAACACCTTATGGAGGGTATTGATGAAGGATGGTCTGTGGCACCGCATGATAAAATACAAGTATCTTAGATCTCTCTTGATTGTCGGGTGGCTCAGAATGGTCACAGTATCAAGGGCAAGAGGTTCACATGTCTAGAAGTATTTACTTAAATCTTTGCATATCCTGTTGCACTGGATAGCTTGGTGCCCAGGTTCAGGGGACTCCATTCTGCTAGGTAGGGAATTTATATTGGGTATGGGACAGAGAGATATCTTATCAGATGATCTAATAAATGTGATTAATATGAAAGGGGTGTATTATGTATTTCAGGCTAGTCGTGATCCGTGCATAGGCCTAGCATGCACAAAGTGGCTCACAAGTGATGAAATTGAGTTCGATGGTCTCTTAGCAAGGGAATGGTCGAGCTTTCCCTGTGATCTTAATCACAATGGGATTCATTTAACTAGGTGGCCAGATGATCTAAGATGGTCGGGTGGAGATGCATCTGGTATTATTACAGTAAAAAATATATATGAGGCGACCGAAAAAAGAAGGAGCTTTGTGGTAGGTAGGTGGTGGAAGAAAATTTGGACCTAGAACTTCCCATTAAAACTTAAACTCTTCATATGGCTGATGGTGGAGAATAAAATTCTCACGTGGGAGAATCTCCAGTGTCGTGGGTTCATCGGTCTAGGTTTTTGTATCTTATGTAAACATAGTTTGGAGTCGGTATCTCACCTATTTGTGGAGTGTCCATTTGTGCACACAGTTTAGGAAATAATCTATTCATCTAGGAATTGCTCTGGATTGTGGACTAGAAACACCATTTCTGAGTATTTTAAAAATTGGTTCTCATGGCAATTAATTCTTCCCACCCTGCCTGTTTTCACATGTTGATATATTTGGAATGATCAGAATCATGCTATTTTTAAAGACAAGCTTCCCTCTGCCCCGACAGTGGTGTTCCAGGTGTTATTAACAGTGGATGCTTATTCAAATCCTGTGAAAGTTTCGGTTATGAGGCGGAGGGTTACTAGGAGAGTGGCGGTTGACACAGTTGGTTGGTTTGATGGGGAAACTATGGCATCTGGATCTAATAGTGGGGTTGGAGGGGTTATTAGGACTCTTGAAAACTGTACTTTCAAATGGATTTTAAATTGTGGTCCAAGCACTAATGCAAGGGGAAAAATGTCGTGTGCGTGGGCACTAATTACTCTTGCATCCCGACTCTATATTACAGTATTCACTGTGTAGGGAGATTCGAAGATCGTCATCGATTGGATGCGTGGGAAAGGACGCCTACATGTGATCTCATTGGAATGATGGAAGGACAGATTTGTTGAACTTTAAAACTTTTCCAACACATTTCATTTGAGCATGTGTTTAGAGAAGACAACTCGGAGGTGGATAGCCTTTCAAAGCAAGTGTTTCACAAACATCCTGGGAAAATCATCTATTTTCAATGTGTTGAGGAACATGAGGGTCCTCCTTTGTCTATAGATCTCTTCTAGGTTTCTGATGGATTTGAACATCTACTGGGTGAAGGGTGGAAGATCTTTTTAAAAAATCAGTTGAGGGACATTTTGTTTTTCAATGTATGTTGTTTGGATACAGTTTTTGGGTTTTTTTTGGGGGGGCTATTAGTAGCCATTTCGTATTATCATGATGTATGGGGAGATGGAATGGCTCTTGGAGTATCCATTTGATTATTTTATTTTGAGCTATCCGGTGATGGATCTATGTAACCGAACGATTTATATTTTAAATAAGATAAAGTGAAATTTTTTGTGGAAAAAAAATTACTAATACATTAATATATATGTAACATATTAAAATATTAATACATAAAAAAATAAAGTATTAAAATAAATAAGTACACAAATAAAGTAATATATTAATAATACATTAATAAAGTAATAATATATTGAATATTTAATGTATTTAGTAATATATTATTATATTAATCTAATTTATACATTACATTAATATATCAATGTATCATTACATTATTATTGTATCAATAATGTTATATTACATTTTTAATTTAATAAATGAGACAATATATATTTTTAATATATTAATAAGTTATTAATAGCTTAATATATTACATTAATTGGTAATTTTATATATACATTAGATTAATGTAAAAATACTAATACATTAATTTATAATGTTATATATTAACTATTAATGTATTAAAATTTATATTGTTTCATTGACTAATAAATTAAAAATGTAATGTAACATTATTGATACATTATGTTATGATACATTGATATATTAATGTAATGTATAAATTAAAGTTTAATTTCATTAGTATATAAAGTAATTTACAAATTAATTAATATATTAACAATTTAATGTAATAATTAATTATGTACACTATTAATTAATGTTAAAGTATTAATACACTAATAAAATAATACACTAATAAAATAATACATTAATAATATAATAAATATATCATTAAATACATTAATAAATATATGATACATTACTAAAGTATTAATACATTAACAAAATAATACATTAATAATATAATAAAAATATAAATACATAAAATACATTAACAAAGTATTAATACAATGATAAAATAATACATTAATAAAGTAGCAGTACATTGAAGTTAATAACTTTAGTAATAATTAATTTACAAGCATTAATTAATAAATATTAATATACAAATTATGATTATATATTAATTTTTTTTTGTTTGTTAATTTGTGCAGGACCTGCGATTAACCTGTGGCTTGAGAAACCGC
>SNQJ01S0026489.1:57646-95826 GCA_010110895.2 Picea sitchensis | reverse complement strand
TACATTTTGGAATCCCACAAACCATTATCTCAGATCGAGACAGTTGATTCCTCAGCACATTCTAGTCGAGCCTCTGGTCACTATTGGACACCAAGCTCACCAAACCCATTGCCTTCCACCCCCAGACAGATGACTAAACTGAGGTCGTCAATCAGATGATCGTGCATATCTTGTGCATGTACAACTCCAAGCACCCCCGCACATGGGATGAGAGTCTTCCCTATGTTCAACATAGCTACAACAGAGCCCTACATAGCTCCATCGACCACAACCCCTTTCAGGTCGGGTTGGGATTCCAACCATTGGGTCCCATGGATGTTGCACTACCTCTTGCAACCACCTTGATTGATTCATCACCTGCTCCAACTAAAGTTGACAAAGCCTCCCAGTTCATTGAGCGGATCTAACACATCAACCAATAGGTTCAGGATATTTTACAGAAGTCCAATGCCAAGTACAAGAAATGACATGATCAACAACGAGTGCCACATAAGTTTCAGGTGGGAGACAAAGTGTGGTTACACTTGCAGAAAGAATGCTTTACAAGGCCCCATCTTAAGCTTCTTCCACTCTATTACAGACCTTGCTCCATCACCAAGGCTATGGGCAACAATGATTTTGAGCTCAACATTCCTCCTTTCCCTGGCCTACACCTATTGTTCAATGTGGATCTCCTTCGACCATACTTCCCACCATTATTAGACACCTCAGAGATAACCGAACAATTGACACCAACAGATCTCAACCTTGACTACATGAAACATGCATCCAGTGATAAGATTGTGGACACACAGGTCAAGGGCACTTGCCAGCAAAGGATCCAACTTTATCACGTTGTCAAAGCAGGGCAACTCTTGCACCAAGGCAAGTGGCTCACCCGGGGCCAAATTTAGCAGAAATTTCCTCATCTGATGGGGACACTCAACGCAATGGAGACCATTGCTTCCTAAGGAGGGAGGATTGATCAAGATGGATGTCGGTGGCCTCCCACCTATTCCAACTGGGTCATTTTGACAGTTTTCCAGTTTGGCAGTTTTTTCCTAGTTTTCGGGTCCTTGACTTTCGGGGCTGTTTTGAGGCTCTAAACAACATTTTTAGGGCTCGTCACAGTTAGATTATATATAGAGTCAGAGTCTGACTACAACATGTGTAGTCCTCAGATAGACCTTTCCAACAGGCTATCGTGCACCTAAAACGAAGATCGTATGCAAAAGTTATGACCTCGGGAAGTTGATGTACTAGCTTAACCCAACGGGGCCCACATGACTTTTGGCGCTTCATCTCCTAAGGTTAGGTTTTTTGATGTCTAGGGTTTTGGCATTACTGTTTATTGTAAAAAGGCTTGGAGAGCCTCATTGTAACCATCTTCTTGCGAATGAGCGCAACCGTCACATCTCTTCTTAGAGATAAGCCGCCACCATTCTAGCAAGCTTGTTTTTTGTTGCATTTTGCAGTTTCAACACATTTTCTTATTGAATAGAAACCAATTTTATTGTATCTATGTTATTGTATCTCTGTTATTCTTCTGTCTTTGTGTTAAGAATAATAATAACCTGTATTCATTTTCGTTCTGCTCATAAAATCTGGAACACATGGATTCAATGATTGGCTTTGGAAACATTATAAAGGAAATAGAAGGTTCATAGCACAAGGTGATTATAGAACAAGGTGGGTTGAGATTAATACCTATTAACATTCCCTTCTTGGACCCTTCCCCCTCTTGTGGATACTTATACCCCCATTACTCTATCCATGTCCACCTGCAACGACACTATCTTTACTTATCATTATGTTTTACAAAGTTTACATATTACGTCACTTGGCCCATGACCACGTATCTTTGTAAAATATATACATCACTAACCTGGGGAGTAAAATAGGGATGTTACATTAATGCTTCTCACGGTGCCTTTAATTATCTTGCCAACCCCTCATCTAAGTAGCATTTTTGCAGTCTACTTGGAACATTCCTCGTACGTGCCACAACAAGACTAGATAGAGAGATACGGGGACAAATCGTTTCATTGACTCCATGTTAATGTCCAATGGTGAGATGGGCCTAATTTCTACTTCATGCCATAACAAGGAGGGGAAGGTCTATTTACGACAACTATGAAATCCAAACTCGTTGCTTGGGTGGTTCCCTTGTTTCATCGTTTGTTAGCTTCTTTCTCGAGCTTATGTTTAACTTGGTAGTATAATACCTTGTCGAATTGATTAAAAGGAAAATCCTTCAACTTGTTTGAGTAAGAAATAGTGGGGAGGGGGTACTCCGAGTGTGCAAGGTATGAATGATGATCATGGAATCCCTAATTATTACTACCTTAGTGTCGACGAGGGTACTCAAGAGTCTCATTCCTTGGTAAGCCTCGAGGAGGTTCACTCAATTGTTATTGGTAGGATAACCAACTCCCCACAATAATCTTAGTCTCGCTTGTCCTTTTGGTTCGCAGATGACCCTTCCCCACATTACACCTACCCGACCAAGTTTTATGTGAATAATATATATATATATATATATTTTTTTTTAATTTTTTTAATTTTTTTGTTCATTTGTAAATTAAAACAAAATATTATTATCTACAATAAAATGTACAGATAGATGACCCCCTTCAAGATGGCCAGGTATATATTTAAATCTATATCAAGCACACTTATTTTTATTTAACTAATTACTAGTTTATCAAAAATAGCCACATTTCGACTTAATAATTTTACAAAATTACAGACACATCCTCTAGTTAAAACCCTTGCTTAGAACCCCTGCTTAAAGATCACATATCTCCATTTTTATCCCTTTTTTACTGTATTCCTTATAAGTTTGGTCCAACAAACCATGAAATTGTTGTTGGTTGGAATATCTATCACCATTAACAACTTTTCTTTACTTACTCAAGACTCGCTCTAGACAACTGAAGTGCTTCCCTTTTTATAATTCATGAAAAATGAATCACATGAAGTGCTTCCCCTTTATAATTCATGAAAAATGAATCACAGGAGATGAATTGTCTTAACAGATATCACTATAATGGTGGCTTCTCTTCTTCTCCTAAGCACTAGACTTATAAAAAATGTTAAAGAGATAGGTTCAAAGAATAATTAATTGATATCTTTTTCATAAAAAAATATTTTCTATTTTTCCTTTTTGAAAACGGTAAACGTATTGCCTAAAGAAGAACCCGCAACATTAACATAGTCAAAGAAAAAAATAATTTAATAGAAAAGACATGCTATTATTATTTTATTTTTTTGCGATATTCAAGGGAATAAACCATTTAAAGAGTAGGCATTATGCTTATCGCTTTATCTCTTGCTTTAGAAGTAGGACCCTTTCTTTTAAGCTTATTAGTCAACTCAAGTCATCGATCCTTTGTTTTATTATTTATTTAAAGATAACCTTTAATTGACTCATTTAGAAATTTAAATCACACATAAATTATGATAGTATTCCTTGTACTTTCGGAAACAGTGAAATGTTTTTACAATTCAGGGTAGGTTACAATTCAGGGTAGGGCAGGGTAGGTGAGATTTCCATACGTATGTAGATGATAAAACTCATTTAAAAATATAAAAAAGTAATAAACAAATAATATATTTAAAGGTTAAATATATAAAAAATATAATTTAAAAATATCTAATAATGTTTTATTAGTTTGGTTATTTTTATTTAAAAATGGATTTGTTGGACTTATTTTTTTTATAATTATTTATAATTAATGATAATTAAAAGTTTGTTAGGTTTACTATATTATTATGATAATTTTTTAAAATTAATAATGAATAATTATTTTTAAGAATTTTTTTTCAAAAAATCAAAAAAACATTTTCCATATTTATAGATTATATTCTTTTCACATATTCAATATATATATTACCTTAAATTAGGGTGATTCAATCAAGGAAATTCAAATTAGGCAGAGTAACACAAAACTAACCAAATATATAATAAAATCAATGATAACTAATTAAACCAACTCCTTCCACTTTAATCATTTTTTTTTCTAATTCTTTTAATGGGGGAGAATATATTAGTGAAAAAAGGTTGTAGTGGAATTAAACAATAGTAGTACATGTAACACCATGTCTTCAAAATTTAAATAAGTGGAACAATTCCAAACCAAAGTACTTAGTTTACATATGTCTGCTACAAAAAAATTAAATTCTAATATTTATTGTTACTATAGATTCTACAAAATCTACCTAATATGCATATAACTTTAAAAAACATATCCTAATTAGATGTTATGGGGATTAGTGGCCTCTTCCAGACACAATGATGAATGCATAGTATCCTAAGCCAACAAAAACCACAAAATTGTTAGACCAAGAACCACGTTACTCAACCCACCAATTCAGAGCACCAGAAGTATGTAATGCACACAGGAAGTCTGTGTTCCAATATGGGTAAACCACCCAAGCACACAATACCTCCAAACCAGGAAACCGAATGCATAGAGCCTAAAGAATTTCAAAGCCAAAGACCATAGACAAAGTAATTGAAGGATGCAAATCCACAACTTGAAAAGAATGACAAACTGAAAGGACACTGCAACAATGTTCCAAGGACTGTTGACAAAGGAGAGAGGAACCCCACAAACTCTCCTCTTCTCAACGCAATATATTGTCATGATCCCACCTCCACTGAAATTAAAACCAACCATCAGTTCAAAATTATGATACCTTCCTACACTGGCCATGTGCGAAGGTCTCGTTGCATTTCTGACAAATCTTTGGTAGTAGGGCTGACACGTGGCTCATTAAATTGAGAGTACTTGCCATTATTTGGATGAAAAACTTAGTGTATGGTTTGGAGCGCTAATGTTCCATTAACCCTTCAGAACCCCATTTTCAACCTAGTAGCTTCATTAACAATAGTGTCAGTGTCAGTGTTGTTCTCCCTTAGGACCTGGAAAAACTTTATTTTGCAAAACCTCGAGACCTCTTGTGAAATCCAAACCAATATTGATGCAATTTTGTAATCATTTAAATACGATTTTTTATACAACGATTGAATGATGACGTTTGAATTGCTTACAACCATGAGAGACATCATTTCATGATCTAGTGCCAATCTCAATCCTTGCAACAATGCATATGATTTGGCCTAATTATTGGAAGAGGTTGCGAGTCCCATACATATGTTAGTTATGTTTTTCCTTTGCTATAAGATAGGATCCCTGGCCATCTCTCATAACCAAAATAATTATTAAAATTAATGGAGTGACATAAAAGCCCATAAACTCAACTTTTACAAAGTATTTATTTTTTCCAACAAAATAAAATTCAATTCTAATACACTATTTTTTTTGAAATTTCAACAATTTAAATCTTTTTAAAATAAAATGAATTTCCAATAATAAAATTTCATGGTAAAAATTCCCATCAATTAAATAAAATTTCATGGTAAAAATTCCCATCAATTAAATAAAGTTATTATCAAATTAAAAAATAAAAAAAATTACATAATTAATTTTTTAAAATAAAAATAATTAAACTATTCTATTTTTAACTTACTCCATAGTTAATAAAAACAACCCTAATTAATAAAAACAACCACAATAATTTTAAAAAAGCTATGGAAATTTAAGCTCGTTTTTTTTGTGTTAAAATGCTTTAGTAGATTGCAATAATTAAAATAAAACCGTATATAAAAGATAATATTTTAGCAAGACCGCATTAAAAAAAAGTTCGAACAGTAAGGACGTCTTATCATTTCATGTGACCGTGATCTTCAACGGCAATGAAAAAGGAACCATTAACCCCCCTTCAAACTTAATCGCTAAACACCCCCCACTCCCCCAACTGCCGCGCCCAATATATATAAAAGACCAACTCAGCTGACGTGGCAGATTACACCTTTTCTCACGAGTACCCGCTTTTTCCATTGGCCGCGGCCTCAAGAGGAATAAAAGGATGCACCGGCGACGCCCGATAGCGCCGGTAGCATATAAAACCATCATTTAATAATATTTTATTCATTCGGACGTTCATCTTCGGGGTTTCAGCTTTTTCCGTTTTCCCTGCGTAAAAAACAATCCAAATCCCAAATGTTTGACGAAATTCTTACGATATATTTTGTATATGCGAGATCTTTGCTGCGATCCTTTAAAATCATTAATCTTATGTCCTTTAATTCGACGTTGATGTCCTTTCCCCCTTCTCAAAATCGTCTTCGAGTGCCTCTTTTCTGGCTTCGGTTGACTCTCTAGGGCACTGAGAACAGGGGATCAGCATTAATGGCCACATATTTTTATACAGGGACCAGGATTTTAGCTGTCGAGCTTCGACTTTTTCAGTAAATTACAAGGTTTATTTTTGGCGAGGGTTCCGCTAATTTTGAAGATTAGCTTCGTTCTGCACTGAAGCGGGAAGAAGGGGACTTTTTGTCTTTTCTTTTTCTTTCGCATTTGAAAAAAAGAACCTTTAAATCGATGGTGGCCAGTTCAGGTTAGCGAAATCCAGGCAAGTTTTGAACAGAGAAACCCTTACTTTAATGCGGTCGTCTAGGATCTGATCGTTTACGAGGAGAAATAGTTTCGTCCGCGGGGGTATCTAGTGTACGTGCAGTGCACAGCGCGCGTTTAATTTACAGGTACTGTATAACTCTTTTTACTTTTTGTTCCTGTCTAGATTATTGCTTCTTATGTCTGGGCAGGTTCCTAATTTTAGTTTCCTCTACCGCATTTTGTGGCGAGGTTAGAACGTTGCTCTTTAAATGCAGTGGTAACGGCTTTAAGTAAGCGTTCAGAAAGTTAAGGTGGATTCCCACAGGTTGTTGCATTATCCTGAAAATAAGTACTAGTTTGTTTGGGCTTTTAGGTGGTTTTCGATTTATGGTCATTGAGGAGCAGATCGGCCATTTGTAGTTTTTGAGACAATTTGTTATCATTATTATTATTTCGATTTGCTTTATCTTAACTTCGCACGGCAAGGGTGCCCTTCCTCAATCTGCAAGTGTTGTAATCAGTGTCTCTGGTTTAATCATTTGGCTAAGCAGTTACGAGTTGGGGTTATCTATTCCACCAAAGTCGATCAGGATTTCAACCTGACCCCAACCACTTTCACATGTATGTGATGTTTTTCTTTGCTAAAGCTTTATGATATCTCTGCGCGTGGGACATTTTTTGCCTCGTATACTAGGTTTCATCCACAGTGCATGCAGCAAGGAAATGAGTGATGCCATGTCATTATTCCCTTGCAATTCCATCATTATTTTTCTTATATTCAAGTTTTGGTCTCTTTTATGGTCCACTCCTATTGCATGTCTATTAGATCATGTAAAACTCGGTCGTTTTTTTATCAATCCGCAATATTATATTGTGCCTGTCGGTAGTGATGTTCATAGTAATGTTGGCGGATCCATCGCTTGGAATTTTGCATGATAACATTCAGAGAAAGTTTGATTAATATTGCAGCATTTCAATTGCCAGGATTATAATATTATTAAGAATGCCCGACAATATTGTGGCTTTTCCCTGACTTCACAAGTCAAAATCGAGTTGAGTTTTATGAATACTGCATCGTAGTAGTCATTGGATTATTGCTATCAGTCATGCGTTGCCGGATGCTGGTAATAATGCAGTGGGCTAGGAAATTGGTGTGGGATCTGTCATTTGAATTATCAGGGTTTAGTTTTAAATTTTAGGTTATCAACAAATTAACTACAAATCAGGCATTTCAAACTTCAGAAATAACCATTTTATACCAATGTGGTGGATCACCAGTTGATAAGTCAGAAATTTGTTTGAACATAAACATCTGTGGGAATCCACCCTTTTTACAGTCTACCCATTTACTGCTATAGCATGTGGTGCTTAACCAGGCACAGCTTTATTAATTTTGTAATTTATTTTTGGTTGATTTTATTGTATTATTTGATGGATGCAAGCATGTACTAGCGAGTGAATAAACGAGTTAACTATTGAGTATTCTAAGCAGGTACGTAAATGACAAGATAGCAGTGCTGAAAGTACACATTTGAGAAATGTCATAAAAAGCAAATGTTTGAGTACAAGTCAAACATGTATCTTCCATTTCGTCATGATGGCACTGTTAAAGAGGTCGTGCACTCTTCCTTGACTCCTATTATTATTCACTTGAAGGATTATAAACAATCCAATCAATTCTGATATTGCACTACAATGCATGTCTACTTTTTTCTGTTGGAATTTGTATTTCAAACATAAATTACACAAAGGTATGTCTATATTCTTCTTATTGAATGCGTCTAAAGTACTAGAATGCCATGTTTAGAGCCCAGAGTTTCCATTTTGCTGAAGAAGTTTTCATTACTTTATGCTATAAAAGTGCATGTATTTCATTGTGTTTTCTGTCTGTTTCTATCACACTTCATTGAAATTTATTTCTTGGATTTTTAGTTGTTTCTGTTTCTTTGCACAAGAAATTTATTTCATGCTAAACTTTGCCTTATCATATTGCATCATGCATAATATGATAATACATTTATTTTGTACTTCGATAATTAGGATTTGAGAATGCTTCTAGGGGAGTCATCCGAGATCTTAAATCTTGGAAACCTATTACCATCACTCAAAGGTGGGACATCATTTGTGGTTTTAATCTGGAGGGATGTGAGGCCACCTGGTCCAACTTAACAAACATGATAGCTCTATTGCTTATTGGCCTACCCTTACGAGGTGAGCTGACCACTTTTGTGAGATTTAACCCCTTGTGAGGGCTATAAGACAATACCCTACTTTTCGCAACTCGGTTAACCTCTCGTGGTTGTACTTCAATAATTCATCATTCATCTTTAAAACTTTTTTAAATATTTTTTTGTTGCTGTTAGCCACACCCTACAAAGGATTTAATAATTCAAGCATAACTTTTGTTTAAGAAGAAATAATTTTGAATTATACATATAAGCTTACAAGGCTCTTGCTATACTTGTGGGTCAATATGATACAAAACTCTTGTCAACTGGTATAATTTCAGATTCTTATCTCTCTTGAACAAAAGGTCCTACAATTTCTACCTATTTTTTGATACGCCTTATTAAACATTGAAAACTGAAACCAAGGCAACTAGTTGCCAAAATGCATGGTTTGCAACCAAAGAAGATGTGCACTTTCCAAGAGTATCGGGGTTGGCTACATGTTGACTCAATTTTGACTATTCCTAGGCTCTTGAATATGGCCATCACCCTTCATCTTTGGATGCATGTCATAATATTGAATGCATAATGTAAATTCCAACCAAATAAACTTGGGCATTTCAAATTCCAGTGAAACATACATCTAACTATTACAACCAAGCTAACATGCGATGCCATGCATTCATGAATTCCATTCCAATGAATTTTATTCTATTAATTAGAGTAGAATGAATTGAATAGCATAAGTCCACAAGATTGGTCAATTTGAATTGCATGAAGAGATGCATGGGAAAGGAGATGGTTCAAGTATCAATGAGGAATCCATATGGCGATGGAGTCTCTTACACTCCTCTAGATTTGTACTCAACACCTTGCTCTCATAATTAAGGAAGATGGACTTCCCCACCAACCACCACTCGCATTTAATGATTGGTGGTCGGGATCTTTAAGGCACGTGGTAAAAAGATGAAGGCTATGAGACTTAGGCAACATAAGAAACCTAGGATTATTTATCATCATCGTGGACCCCCTTTCCTCTTTCCCTCTAATGGACTCATAGTCCCTCTTGTGCTCTTTTGTAACTAGCCTTGAACCTTTTGTATTCAACTTTCCAAATAATATTTACATATTGTGTTAATACCATACTCTACCTCATGCTATATTGAATACATATTTATCAAAAATACATGCGTAGACATTCACTAGTCGAGCTTGGTCTTGAGCTTCGCACTAGCAATTCATTCTAGCATATTTACATTAGTTATGCATAGGGTCATTTTATACTTGACTTCTGTTATTATATCCACTTATTTACAATTTAGTCCAAAACATCCAAAGGGTCAAAATTGGGATATTACAAGTTGGATTCTAAACTAGGATCCTGGTAGTTGTTGCCCTTAATGTGCTCCAATCTCTCATTTTGGCACATGGTTTCTTGTTCATCTTGTTATTTCTTGTTGAGAATTATTTTGTGCACTAGACTTAATATGTTTAAACTCGTGTCCCTTCGATACCATAATAGGTCCATATAGTGGGAAAAATGTGTCATCCTTTGAATTAATGTGAATGGTTTCATTTGTTGTTTATTGATAAAGAATAAGGAGTTCATTTTGATTTTGTGTGCATTTTTGGGCTTCGAGTGATTTATTGAATGGGAAAGAAAGAGGATACATTCAGTGTGGCACATGGTTTCTCACTGTGGCACATGGTTTCTTGTTCATTCGTTAGTTCTTGTTGACAATTACTTTGTGCACTAGAATTAACATGTTTAAAGTCATGTTGTCAATTGGGTTTAGCTCGGGTGGTTGGGAGGAATGATTGTTATGCTCCCCACACAGATTCGATTCCTGCAAGTGACACATTGAGCTCTTAATGAGTATATTGTTGTAATCACTTCGAGCCATGTTGTTGATCGGTCTTGTGCCTTGAAGGTTCTAGGGTTTACCTTGGGTACCATCCTTGAAATGAGGGGAAGTACTTGGGGGTTTTCCTCAGGGTTTGTAACCTGGAAAAAATGTTTAAACTTGTGTCCCTTTGATATCGAAATATGTCCATAGAGAGGGAAAAATGTGTCATCCTTTGACTTAATGGGAGTGGTTTCATTTGGTGTTTCTTGATGAAGAATTAGGAGCTCTTTTTGATTTTGTGTGCATTTTTGGGCTTTGAGTGAATTATTGGATGGGAAAGAAAGAAGATACATTCATCAAATAAAGGAAAACTTAACTGCACAGTAACCACCAACTAGTAGCACATTTTGTAAAGGAAAGACATCATGGACACCCATGAAACCCCCTCTTTCATAGTTTTCATATTTTTGAGGGATGTCTAGGGGCTTTCTAATTGAAGCTATGGCCACTTGTCTTCTCGTTAGATGCTTCAACTTTGAAGTTTTTGTTGAGCTCATTGGTAGAATATTGTGAAGTTAGAGGAGAAGGTTTGCTACATGATACTCCCTCATATGCCATGGCTTACTTAATTGGTGTATCAAGGTTGCATGTGTCAAGGGATTTTTACATATTTATTAATACTCTTTATCCATCTAGAAAGATTGCAACATTATCTGCATTTGTTAAACCACATTGTTACCTTAACTTTTTTAACTCAAGTAGTTATCTCTAATTTTATCGTAAAAAATTATCCGAAAAATTAGAGGTTTCCCTTGGGGCTTGCGTGTGTGTCTATATATATATATATATACATATATGTTGTTTCCTTGTATTTAGATCTTGAGTTTTCAAAGAGATTGGTGGATTCCTAATTGGATCTTGACTTGTAATTTTTTTTTGGTGGATTTGTATTTAGATTTGAATTGTATCTAGATCCATGTAACCTGGACCATTTTATAACAATAGAATCCTTCGTTGACTTCTAAAGTGGCATATAAGAAACTCTAATTAACTAATTCCAAGTTAAGAATACCTTTCCCATGCAAAGGGCATTAAATTGGATTACTTCCTAATATCATACAAATTGTGGTCCTTAATTTTTCCAATAGACCAATCATTGATTGAATGAAACAATGTTGGTAGTAACTACATTTGTCCTTCATTTCAACAAATTGCTTAATCACTTAATTTAACTCAACATTGTTGTCCCTTTATGTTTTCTCTCGTTGGATAGAAAACTTCTAAGCTTCATTGTCTGTTCTAGGTTGGCTTTCTCAACTTGTCCATTTTGTTTCGACCTTTCTTGGATTGCTTAGCCAAAACCCATAAGAGATCGTGTGCCATGAGTTTGAGATGGTTTACAATCTCATATTGCATGATAGAATTTGTGTGTGGGTCATCCTCTCTAAAGACTTGAAAGACTGCATTGTTATCTAAATTGGTGAGAAAACAAACTTCAATGTTGTATGTTATATTCATATTTCCAACTAGTTTTAGATGTTAGATTCTTAATCATAGAGCCAAAAGTTGGTCTCTTTTCATTTGGAATGTTTGGACCTAGAATCAACCTTAAGTTCTGCTATGTGCCAAGGCTCCTAAAGCTCCTATAGCCAATGAAGAAGGTTAGGTAATTATGTGTAGGAAAAACACCTTGTTTAACCTGGTGCAACAAAGTTCGAAAAAGGCTACCTGGTGGCCCAAAGGAATTAATTGTTGTGGGAAATAAAGGTCATGTAAAGATATCTTGATTCTCAATGCTTCCAAGGTTGCAAGCCCATTGGCTAATTTGTGGGGACTTTAACATGGGAGGCTGCGGAGACTACGAGGGACAACTTCCCCTCAAATGGTGCAATTGAAGAAAGGAATCCTATTATAGCCTTAGATCTAATGTCCTTACCCATGAGCCTGATATGCATTTAGAATAAATGATTTTTCAGACCTGTGGTATATTTCGTCAATTTTTTGCATAAAGGAGGAAAGGGTCTTGTAAATTCTAGACATAGCTATGCTCATAGCAAAACACTTTTCCTTTTTGTTTGAGGGAGATAGGCCAATTCAAGTTCTGGTAGCATTGACCTTGCTACACCATTAGTTGAGGTTCGATAGTGTTTGAGATAAAGTGGGGTGAGGGGAAACCCCTCTTGTCAATGTCTTACTAATTGTTAATTGTCTCTCACATGTTAAATCTAAGCAATATTTGAACAGCTTGGAATTTACAATGGTGGAATAGTTCAATAGCTTAGATTGCCTCCTTCATTCACGACTTTGAGATGGAGATATCAACACTACAAGAAAGTAAAAGGTTGCATGAGAGAGCTCTGAAAAGTAAGTATAAAGCTCCAGTCCAATCTTTATGATAGAGAAATGTTGCAAATATCTCGGATTTCTCTCAATATTTTCGATTTCTCGCAAGGTTTTTAAGTTTTTGAGTTGTTTGATATTTTTAGAATTCTTCAGTTCTAAGTTTATTCTGACTGATATTTTTCTTTAATTTTCGATATTTTCCATGATATTTTCGATAAGTTTCAGTTTGGACCCTTGACGATATATTCCAAGATGGTTTTAAACTCATGGTTCTTTGAAACCTGTAGTCAATAGGCTTTGTTCAAGACATAACAACAAAATTTTATCAACAACAATAGTAATACATATCAATATTAAAACCACCATAATAATAATGTTATTATTAACATTAATAATTAAAATCAAACATGAACGTTAACTATTATTTATATCATAATATTTTTAACACTGGCCTGCCTTTTTACTTGTATATGGAAACCTTTAATACTTAAACAAATAATTGAAACTTAAGACATAACAACAATCTTTGTTAAAGACACAGGAACCACTTGCTGCAATCTTCATTTTGGACATAACAACATGAACAATCTTGACAATAATAATAGAATTTTAATATTAAAAACATCATATAATACGGATGTTACTGGACCCCTCTTTGAAGGATTTGTGATTTGCATTTCTGTGGATTCAGACCCATCATGGATCTGCATGGGCATCATGAACCCTAACTTTTGACTATAAATTAGCACCCCCAAATTTTTAAAATCACTAATCTGTATTTTTCATAGCAGTCTGCATTTTAGAGTTTGTGAGAGTGAAATATACTTGGAAATTTGAATTTGTGGACTTGATTCGTGTTATACACAGACACATACATGTATATTTTATGTCGTTTACTTGTATCTAGATTCTCACTTTTCAAAAGACCAGATGGATTCATATTCATTTTCATCCAACTTATAGTAATAATATCTAAAAGAAATCATAATATTAATAACTAAAACATTAATATCAATCTTTAACATTAAATCTTATCTATATCATAATTATTTCTAATACTTAGCTTAATATATGTTTACAATTTACATAAGCTAGCCTTTATATTTAAACAAATAATTAGAACTTAATCACTTATACATAAGCCATTACTTGTTTTGTTTTTTTTAAGCTCTTTGATGATGGGTGATGCAACCCACTTGAAATGTTAGGCACCAGGTTACAACGAACTTTACTTCTATAGTCAAGTGTAAGAGAGATATTGGTCACTTAATGTTTCCTTACGTTAGAAGAGTGTTGGCAAATATTTAACAAACAACGAATGGCAAATATTTAACAGACATCGAATGCTTGTCATTGATGGCAAGTAGCATAAGTACAGGAAGAATGTACAGAGGATTGTTTTTTTTCAGTTCTTCGATTTGATAAAGCATAAACCAACCGGTTCGCTGAAACGCGTTACAACGGTAGAATCCTTTACTTCTATAGTCAAGCGTAAGAGAGATATTGGTCAATTTAATGTTTCCTTACTTTAGAAGAGTGTTGGCAACATTTAACAAACAACTTAATGGCACATATTTAACAGACATCTAATGCTTGTCATTGATGGCGCGAAAAGGGCGTATAAATGGAACGTTTGCATCGAATAGTACGAAAATGCAGTTTGTAAATGCATTGTGCAAACGTAAGATAAGTTGTGAAGATCAACACTGGGCGCGTACCTAACCAAAAACGTGCGATAAACATTGATAGAATGATCGAAGGTCCGTAAAGCTTGATAAGGGCTTCCAATTCGCTGACCAACGCACCTGTTAAACGAAAATTCAACCTGAATAGACGCTAAAGAGGAGGACAGAGATTCGGGGCGTTAGATCCGCTGATCCCATCTATGCCATTGTTGGATCGAAGAAGAACCCGCCACCTTTTGCTGGGTACAAGGAGAAGCTTAATCGCGATATGCGTAAAAAATCGGACTTAATCGGAGTCAGTCGTAATCAGCGTCAATCCGACCTGCTGATCGTTCACGCCGGCATCGCCGGTATTGCCCAAAATAAAACAATGCTGCATTAAGAATGCCGATTTTATGATATAAATTGGCGATTAATCGCTGTACCGCTGAATCCAAGCCTTATTCGGAACTACGATTCAACCCGCCTTCAACGGTGACGAACATGTTTGACAAATACCCGAACCCCATTGTTCATACAAACGCCATTTAATTCGCACGGTGATGGCGATCCTATTCGCGATCAAAACCCCGCGACGGAGTTTCGCCAACGCCATGAGAGCGAACCAATGCAGCGCTCAACGCAACGCCATTCAACCAGAAGCCATTGAATCTGCCATCATCATGACCGACCATCGAATCATCGGTGGACATGTGGCGGATCAAAATTTCACCTACCTTTGGGGGTTTGAGCATAGTGTTGAAATTCATCAAAATTTGGTAACGCCAAAGCCGCTTTCTTTGCATAGCCGTTGCGACCATAGTCATATCGGGAAGGAGCAAGGCAGTAAAGTTCGGTCTTTAAACTTCGCGACGTCGAAGTGTTGAGACACTCTCAAAGACAGGATTGCCGAACGTCAAACCCGGATGATAAGTAATATCAATGCAAAGCTCCCATCCAACCAGCAGCATGAACGGAATACGATCGGAAGGTTATTGTTCTCTCACACAGTTAACCCCTCAGTTACAAATCTATTAGTGAAACGGATTCATGATTGCGAAACTATTAGCGTTTCAGTTGCTCGGACAACTGCCTTTCTTTTGCCTAAGGAAATCTGAAGTGGAACCGTCGTGGAGGTGTGTATAAAAGAAATGAGATGATCGTGGTGTTCTACTACTCCAGAGGAGAAAAGTATGAAACTGTAAGAAAAGGAAATGAGAGGATGCGCAGGATGAAATTTAACATGTGTGCAAAGTGAGATAAAACGCAGAGCAGAATAACAAAAAACTTGAAGCTGAACATAATGATAGAAGAATTTGATGCAAAGTAGACCTGTTGAACAGACAGAGGAAGAAATGAATTGCAGAACGGTTAGAAGAAGACCATATTTACTTAACAAAGAAAGATTGGTAAGAATTGATGTATCCGCAAATGAACGTCATGCCCCATTTGCCCGGTGGAGGCCAGAGTGCTCCGAGACCGCCACCCAGACCGCGAGAGTTTCAACACAGAGTAGTTGTAGCTTCCATCCGGTCGTACCTGTGAGAAACCGGGGTGGAAAGGTGGTGCAAGGGGGAACTATTATTCTCTGTTATATAGTTTGGTGTTTGTGTGACTGGAAGTTGGTTCTGGAACATATAGGGAGTTGGTGCTTCCTTCTGATGCTAGAGAAACCAGAGAGTTGGTGCTCTCGCAAGTTGCAGCTTGTAAAATGAGGTAGCAGCCTCACATTGAGTTGGTGCTCAATTAAAGATGATGTACGTAACTTAAAAGAATGTCTATCATTTCAAGAAGAAGAGGTTTTCCCTATGTAATGCACCGGGCCTGTATACCTTATGTGTGATCATGCTTTTTACTTTATCAGTTCCATATGCTGTATAATGTTGAATATCACTTGAAGAAAGATTAAAATATTTTAATAGACTTAATATTGTTTAAGTTCAGCATAAATTGATTCACCCCTCCTGTATGATTCACCCCCCCTCTCAGTTGTATTAGTAATTTCAACAAAGAGGACACTGAATCTTTCAAAAATTATTTGGATTGCTTGGATATTTTTGTACAACCTCAAGCTTCATCATTATATCTGCCAACACTGTGTTATATTATATCTGCCAACAATGTGTTATAGGCAGTTCCTTGAAATGTTTCCATTAGGGTTGGAGAGTTTGGGCTAGTTGTGCATATCCATCTTTGGCAAATTTCAAGGTTTTGGTCATCCCCTTTGCCTTCCAGGCCTCATCAAAAGAGTTATGGCAGTTGGTAAGAGGCTTGAGTATAAGGTGGTGAAATGGATTAAGCCAATTTAGCTGACAAACAAATTTGTATCAAGGTTTTGGCTGATATGTTTGTTTATTACTTATCATGCTTGGTCCCCTCAACCATAACATATGGAAAATTGAAGAAGCTTGTGAGATCATTCTTGTTGGCCAATTTTGAAGGGAAGAGAGGATTCCAAAGAGTGAATTGGAGCCCCTATTGCATGCTTATAAATAAGGGAGGTATGTAAATTATCGAGTACTTTGGTCATTGTGCTCTATGCCAAATGGATTATACGATCCTTAGAATGATTTGAAGTATGGAACATTCTTCTTAGGAGCTACATGAGTTCTAGGACATTTTATGGCAAAAGTGGGTGTAGTGGATTTAGCACGCAGGAGTTGTTTATCACCCCAATTGATGGAAAATGTATGCTCTTTTGTTGCCTATAGTTTGGAAGGCTTGGGGTGCTATACAACCATTCCTGGAAAGGGAAACACACTAGGTTCGACCTCTTGATTAACGAGCATCCACTTTGGTGGTTGTCTATTATCTCCTTAATGGGTGATCTTGGGCATATAATCCATGGTTCTCAATGTCTAGTTGAGTTGTGAGGTTGTCTATTACAAGGAGGGTAAGGTGACTTGTGGGGTTTGGATTTGAATGATGGATTAACTTAGTTAGTTTGAACTCTAGAGAAATAACGTTAAAGTTCATGAACAATCATAATCATTTGAACCTTGTAACAACAGTAGGTTAGAACTTGTTTGATCAATGTGTTTGAGTTGTATAATGGTTGTTGACTAGGATTTGTTTGATCCAGATTCCAAAGCTGTTGGGAGTGGGAGTAGGAAGCACATTCAAAAGCTTCTGGAAGTGGAATATTTTGATAGTGTTTTTTATATAATACATATTTTAATATATTTTGATGCATATATATTCAAAAAAGATGTAGAATGTCGAATCAATTGTAGAAAACATGTAAACATAGATTTAACTATTGGATTAATTATGATCATTAAAGCATCAACCATTTAGTACACATATAACATCATCTAGTAGTTATAACATTGTCATCAAATGAGCAATCATTAACCACAACATCAACCTTCAAGTTTTAACATATAAAATTTGTCATCAACAAATTGTAACAAATAACATCAACCACCAAAAGAAACAGAGTATCATATTCATTACAAAAGAGTTGTAAGATTCAATCAACAATTCAAAGTTCAAAGTTCTAGAGATTACTTCTAAATAGGGAAAAAAAGTGATCTATCATGATGGTGAATATGATCACCCAAAATGTCAGCTTCCAAGCACTCAAACTATGGCTCCATCCTCCAAATTAGCCGCCTCTGGATTGTTGTCCCAGATCACATATGTTCTATCATTCTTTTCTGCCTCACAATAATGGGACAACAACCTTAAGTTGCATTGCACTTAAACTAAGCTTTCTGCTCGTTCTACATTCAAGTTGTTTCTTTTCACGTTGTGGATGAAGATGTAGGTGCTCCAACACCTCTCTACAGAAGAAGTGTTAACAACTTGCGAAATCACCCTCATCACCAATTTATGCAGATATGGTAGAGGAGTCATACATGTTCCACCATTCGATAGGATTCAACCTATCTCGATCTTTAGTTGCATGCAGGTTACCAAAGACTCCTTGTACTTGAGCACACTCCTCTTCATCAGGGATCAACTTGTCTAATGCAAGCACATACCCATTTTGTACATCTGGATCTGTGTGTGGTTTTATCCTAACCCCACCACTAGGTGCTAGTTGGGCCAACGAAGATGGAGAACAATATTTGGGTGTAAGGACATATGCTAGGGCATGGAGTCGAACATTCATATTATCCCACCTTTTGACCACATTCAGATTATTCTACGGCTAAGGTTTGATCACTGTGAGGTGTGAGATTTGTTTTTGCATTGTTTCTGCCATTGATGACTCATCACACAGCGGCTCTATTCAACTTCATAGCATAGTTTGTGGGCCTTCTTCAAGGCATTCCTCACAGTCATGGTGGTCCTTTCATCCACATGGATGGTGATATTTGATAAATAGTTGCATGCATTCAAAGTTAGCCTACAACACAACCAAGAAATCATGATGCATTCGACAATGCTCAGTGTGAAGCTTTAGCAATAGATCTTTGATGATGGTAACATCCATCATGTTTTTTGCATCATTCATTTAGCCCATCATCAAAATCCATGGTGGTTTGTTGATGTTTTTCCAGTTAGCAGCATCGGGTAAACATTCTATATATATTTATATTATATTATAAATATATCAATAATATATTTATAATATAATGTATAAATATAAATAATCAATAATTAATAATTAATAATAAATAAATTAATAAAAAGACAATAATGGAAAAGACATGTCCATTAATGAAAGGGCACTTCGCCCAAGTATATATGTCGGGGCCCTCAATTGTAATACATATCTCATATCTCACATCTTCTCATATTAATCTCATATACAATATTAACTTATACAACATTTACTTATTATTTTTAGTTGAGATTTTCAATGTGTAATTATTCTATGATAACAGTATCATAAGGCGATAATTATCAGATCTGAAGATCAGAAAATTCAACATGGTATCAGAGCATACCTAGGGTTGAAAGAAAATTCAACATGGTATCAGAGCTTTCAGAGTCTTTTTTGAATCTAGTTAAAAGCTTTAAGTGGAAGATCTTATAGATCTGCTTCCGATCTTTTATTTTTAAAAATTGTACAGTCATGGTCGCGAGCGACCTATGCGCATAGAGCGACCATAGTCGTGGCCGCGAGCGGCCTGTGCACACAGGGCGACCACATTCCCTTTGGTGGCGACTCGCCTAATCATAGGGTGCGATCTCCTTAAGGATGTGAGGTCCAAAGAGTCTCACATAGACATCGATAGTGAGGAGTAGGAGGCTCCGAAGGATAAGGTTACAAATCTCTCTTGCTCGATTGTTCATCCTTCAAACTATCAGGAGGAGTCAATAGAGCTAGTAGAGCCAGTGGATCTACTTAGAGATGTTGCAGTGACCAGGAAGAGGCCAACATGGCTTCGTGACACTTTGCAGGATGTAGAGAGGCGTGTAGCCCCCCGAGGTTCTCGAGTTATATGTCATTGATGAGTCACATCATTGATTCCGAACCTTCCAGTTATGAGGAGGCAACAAGCCAACAGGTTTGGAAGGATGCCATGATGGAGGAGTATCAGTCCATCCTGAAGAATGATGTGTGGGGGATTGTGCTGAGACCTGAGGGGAAGTCAGTGGTTACTTCCAAATGGATCTACAAGATCAAGATGTAGCATTGGGCATATATTCTCCCAGATTGGTCATGCTGATTTGACCAAAGGAGGATGATACATTCACTCATAGGGCTATGCTAGTGGTGAATGGCCTAGGATGTTGATGGTTCTCCAGTTAGCAGCATTGAGCAAACATTCTCCCAGATTGGTCATGCTGATTTGACCAAGGGAAAATGATACATTCACTCACAGAGCTTTGCTAGTGGTGAATGGCCCAGGTGTAGTCTTTCTCCTTTGTCATGCTGATTTGACTAGGAGTGATAAAGACTCAAGATGCTAGATGCTAGTTGATGTTTCAACATCGACCAGACATTCTCCCAGATTGGTCATGCTGATTTGACCAAGGAAAAATGATACATTCACTCATG
Source organism: Picea sitchensis (assembly GCA_010110895.2). Classification (NCBI taxonomy): domain Eukaryota; kingdom Viridiplantae; phylum Streptophyta; class Pinopsida; order Pinales; family Pinaceae; genus Picea; species Picea sitchensis. Next base: position 75,402 of record SNQJ01S0026489.1, on the reverse strand, counting down.
TGGCTTTGCTAGTGGTGAATGGCCCAGGTGTAGTCTTTCTCCTTAGTCATGTTGATTTGACTAGGAGTGATAAAGACTCGAGATGTAGAATGTCTCCCTTGCTAAGAGGGAGTGTTGATGTTTCATCATCGGGCAGACATTCTCCCAGATTGGTCATGCTGATTTGACCAAGGGAAAATGATACATTCACTCATGGGGCTTTGCTAGTTGTGAATGGCCCAGGTGTAGTCTTTCTCCTTAGTCATGCTGATTTGACTAGGAGTGATAAAGACTTGAGATTGTAGATGCTAGTTGATGTTTCAACATCGGGCAGACATTCTCCCAGATTGTTCATGTTGATTTGACGAAGAGAAAATGATACATTCACTCATGGGGCTTGCTAGTGGTGAATGGCCCAGGCGTAGCCTTTCTCCTTAGTCATGCTGATTTGACTAGGAGTGATAAAGACTCGAGATGCCAGATGCTATCACATGCGGACCTGGAGTGAGCTTGATCTCAGAGAGGGTCAGTTGGCTCAGAGGGAGAGTCGCAAAGGGAGTTCCCCATCAGGTTCAGGTGGGAGAGAGACATCTCCCAGGACTGACAGACATGTGTCATGAGTCTAGGGCAAAGTTTGTATACTTCGGAGACAAGCTTGGCATGATGCAGAATGTCTCCCTCGCTGAGAGGGAGTGTTGATGTTTTTCCAGTTAGCAGCATTGGGTAAACATTCTATATATATTTATATTATATTATAAATATATAAATATAAATAATTAATAATCAATAATTAATAATAAATTAATTAATGAAAAGACAATAATGGAAAAGACATGTCCATTAATGAAAGGGCACTCTGCCCAAGTATATATGTTGGGGCCCTCAATTGTAATACATATCTCATATCTCACATCATCTCATATTAATCTCATATACAATATCAGCTCATATACAATATTATCTCATACAACATTTACTTATTATTTTCAGTGTGTAATTATTCTATGATAACAGTATCATAAGGCAATAATTATCAGATCTGAAGATCAGAAAATTCAACAGGTTGCTACTTGTAAATTGATTCAAATTTAATCCATGGTGACAACGTGAAGGTCATATTAGAGGTGGTCTCTGAACTTTAAAATTTGTTTATTCAAAGTTAATTTAATTTATTAAATTTGCATAGTTCCTTGAAGTCTGCCAGCATTTCATTGTTATGGTCACATGAAGCTTTTACAGCCATTTTGTTGTTTAGAGGACTGAAGTTAGTAGTATGTACTATGCATGCTTGCGTGCTTCAGATCTGTTAGGTCTATACTTTGGTTCTGTGCTGAGCTTACAGTCAGAATTGGGCATCTTCTGAACTTTTCATTGCTCTGAGAGAAACAAGGTGCATTTTACAGCCCAGTATTAAGATATATATACATATAGTCAGCATAGATCCATCTTAAATCTGGACCTTTTAAGCACGGAGAGAGTTGCATCTTGATTTCTTTTTGATCTCTCTTGGTGCTTAATAGAGATCCAATGTTACGACAGATATATGCTGTGGTACATTACAAAACCGTTTTATTTAGAACTTCTAAATATTCATGGATTGTCTTCTGATCTGTGAATCACATAATTTCAGGCATTTATTTTTTTAAGAGAAAGTATATTAAAATTGAAATTAGAAGCTACCCCAGCTATACCTGTAGGCAGTAAAGTCCGAGAGGTCCAAAAGCCTAAGCACTAAAGCTTAGATTTCTTTACCCTGGCTTTTTATTTGATTTCATCTTTGGCTCTACTTTTGGAAGTTGAGAGCTTGATGTGATACTTTGATAGATGTATCGTTTGCTTCGCTAGCTCAGCCAATGTTTGGTCTTGCTTTCTAAAATCTTTCCTAACTGAGAATTTTGGCAGGTGGAGATATTTAGTTGTTTCTTCTTTAACAGCAAAAATTTCTAGTCCATCTGTCTATTCTGGCTTTTCCTATTCTGGTTGCCTTTCAGAACACCCCTTTGACCTTTTTTTTTTCATAACCTTTTGAAGTGTGTCCAAACTTTCCTTTGCATTATTGGTTTTATCCCTCTACCTGATTACAAATCTTTTTTGGAAATGCTCCCATCTCTGGACAGAGTCTACATTCATCGGCCATATGCTCATATGGGAGAGGCTGAATCCGTTTGAGGTCTTCAAAGTCCAGGATGATATTGTCTAGAAGACCTTTGCTTAGGTCTAGTTCTATGCAAATTCTTCTATAGGTAAAATAATACCCATTTTCTCTTGACTTTTATCCTAATGAACTTACCTACAGAATTTCCAATTTCTTGCAAGATCCCCTCTTCTCACAAGTAGGGGGGAAGGTTTTGCAAACTCACCCAGACTGGAGTTGAGGTGGTTGACATTGTGGTATGGTTGTCTAAATGGTTAAAATAAACTATAGAAAAACCTCTTGAATGAGCTTTCCATCCCGTGGAATGAGAAACTCTAGGCAGGCAAACAACATTATTGTAAAATTGAGGTTTCAGGACTCTAGGCAGGCAAACAACATTCTTGTTAAATTGAGGTTTCAGGAGCAGGGAAGCATGATTATCCTTTGCTGGAGGAGCCACTTTTATGGCTGCCAATGGAGATCTTGGAGACGCTGGTGGAGGGACCTTCGAAAAGCCATTGAATCTACAGATGAGTTCTCTGCTTTTATTACATGCACCAATAGAAACCTTGATCCTTTCCTTTGGAACTCGCAATATTGTAGTAGATTCAATAATTTCCACAATGAAACTGCCCATTTGAGGAGCCTTCCTTCCCAAGGAATGAGAGACTCTAGTCAGGCAAACGACATTCTTGAGAGATCGAGGGTTTGGGAGGAGGAAAGGCGACACTGCTATGGCTGCCAATGGAGATCCTGGAGATGCAGGCATAGGGCCATTTGAAACACTGTCCTGGACAACATTTGATATTCTCTGGAGGCAGGGGAAACTTGGCGGTTTCCAGAAACGGACTATTTTTTGGTTATGGAGATGGATGAGCAGAATGAGGGCAGGAAGCCTATGCTCTGCAGCAGTGGTACTGATCCTGCTAATCTCAGCAAGCCCTAGCTCGTGCACACATAAACCAATGGCGGCCACCAACCAAATATTAGGGTTAATCTTAGCCTAATAAATAATTGCAAGCATATAATTAATTACTATCCTTAGGATAATGATGCGTACTTGGGTCATTTGGTGGTTTTCTGTAGCAAATTGAGCAAATATTATTGGTTTCTTTGAAACTTTGAATGGGGTGTTTCTGCTGCATCTTACATGGTTAATGGAAATTTATGTCTGCAGTCTATGCTGAATAGCCCATCCTCAAACTTGCTGGATTCTACAAGCACAGGTTGGCCTTTTGCGACAACATTTTCTACACAATCAGGATCAAACCCTGTTTTCCATCACTCTGGTGAGGACTCATTTACATTTAATGCATTTCAAGGATATATTTAATTACCATGATTAGCTTCAAGAAAACTACTGACAATGTATGTCATGCTTTAAAGTAGGCAGTATACAGGGATTGCATAATGTGCATGGTAATTACAGCATGCCAAACATGCCAACCTCTATATCTACATGCAATTCGGGATTTGGAGGTCTTCCCTCTGGCGGGGTCCATCAGCCCTCTGGGAGCCTTTCTACTGGACGTTTTGCGTCAAACAACCTTCCAGTTGCACTTTCCCAGGTCTTCTTGTTGCAGTTCTCATGTTGTGCTCTATATGTCAATTTTTCTGTAGTTAGTAGATAATCTTCTAATCTCCCATTGGGTATGTTTTTTAAATCACCGGTGCTTTGTTTGCTAGAAATAGAACATTTTGATCTTCTGCAATATTTCCTGACATTTATCTGTATATCATGTTTGGTACTAGCAGTTATCACATGGTGGATTGCATGGCCATACAGGGATAACGAACCGAGGAGGTATTATTCTAGCAAGAAGTTATTATGTTCATTATTAGTATGAACAGCAAAATATTTTATGTTTTGTACTAGCATGAATGGGATCAGTCGGTATGCTGAAGAGTCATCCCTTTTGTTTGAGTAGTAATTTTGATCATGATGCTAACTGTTCCAGGATCAGGAGTATCTCCTCTTACAAGCAATGCAGGGCCTAGGATAACAAGCTCTGCTGGAAACATTATGGGTGCAGCTGGATCTGCTGGAGGCAACCTTGGGAGGGCCATAAGTCTTGGTGCTGGACAAAGTCCTGTATCAGGATCGAGTCGTGCTGGAACTGGAGGTATTGGGGTACAAGGGCCTGGTAGGCCAATGAACAGTGTTCCACAACAAGGTGTGTCATCAATAAATTATCAGCACACTAAAACATACTGAACAATGCTGGTTATAACTTGAATTTGATAGTCTTTTCTTAATTTTTGCTTGCTTCTGCTCAGCTTTTGTTTGCTATTTCTAGCAATTTTGGTCCATAGTAAGAACAGATCATTGATAAATGAACAACAGTTGACCAAAGTGAGTCAAAATGAGTTGCACCTGATCTTGAACTTACAGTTGCTAATATTATTCAATGTTTTACAATCTAGCCATATAACTTGAAAACTGGTTGGATTGTACACCATATGGTACACACAAACAGCTACTGCATGCATGAGTTGTATACCACTGGAGCTTTCAGATAAGGAATAAAGGAACAAATAGGATATGCTGGGGATTTATTGCTTGGTGTCATAGGTGAACAAATATGTGGGCAATAATAAAGGGAAAAACAGAACAGAGGAATACCTCGTGTGCATTGTTTTCATTGGTGTCATTGCCATTTCTACTTTCTCTCTCTATACTAGACAATTTCTGTTATTGCCAGCATGTTCTCTTGCTGTTATTTGCATTGAATTTATTTTGTTGCTTCTGTTTCTGTCTGTATGTTCTTTAGGTGGTCTTGACATGAGGATTGGGGTGTCTACTATTTATTTCTTAGTACAAAGTTGTTTGCTTATTGTAATGGAGAAATAACCGAGTATAAATTTAATATCAATTCATATTACGCATAAAATTTATTAACTTAGCTACTAAGTTTGAGGTGCCTAAAACACTTATTTTTCTGAAAATATATAAATATATACTTTAAAATTTTGAACCACTACAGTATATATAATATGAAGTGATTAAATTAGGGAAGTATATTGAATACATAAAGGATAACACCAAGCAGATACATTATGCTTTCAAGTTGTTGTAAATCCGGATAAAGTCTATGTTCCTTCATCTGCAGATAAGTTTATTAATGGAACAAAATCTGTCATGCAAGGTGTAACATCCCCGGCCACCAACAGGCCGGAAATGCTACAAAACACAACCTTAATTTAGCCTTTTGAGCTCTGATACCATATTGTAACATCCCCGGCCACCAACCCACTTGCCGGGCAACGCTACTACGCAGAAAACATTCTCAAACTTATATAGTATGCATTTAAATGAAGTTAAATGACTTAACACAGAGTAAACATATAATTACTGCTACCACACACAATTAATGGAATGAACAGTAAATAACATTTCAATGGAATACATGATATTATTTCAAGCATCACAAACATGCATTTTAATTGAAATTAAACACATGCATATACTTATCTTTGAAATTGTTGGAACTCCACCAACCACGTGCAGAGCTTCCACGAACCTCCCAACCTTAGAGCTCACTGCTCATCACGCTCAACAGTGGGTCACCCTCGAGCTGGGACTAAGCTCCACCCAAGGCAAGGGAATCCTAGACTAGGTTGAGGTTACAGGAAAATTGCACAGAGCAATCAGAAGGATTCTCCTCAGGAGCCTTCTTATGCCCACTACTCACAGACTCTCATTCCCCACATGCCTGTTCCGCCTGGGAGTATACACCTTCACAAGCACAGTCCATCGGTGCTTCACCTCCCTCTCCGGGCCTCGGCAATAGGCCGGATCAGGAAGTCTCAGAGCTCCTTAGCTAGTGCTGGACTCTCTCTAGGAGAAAACCACTTCCCAGCAGACTCCCTCACCTAAAGAGAGAGTTGCTCACAGGCTTGACAACTTGCCTCTTCTACCACAGGCCTAACAACCCGATTCTTCCACCAGTTTCCAATTCAATTCCCGCAAGTTCAGGATGACAACAACGACAACAGCTTGGGTTAACTCACAGGTGATAGCAACAACAGGAAAACGGGGTGTGGAAACAGGGAACGACAACAGGCCACTCAAACACATCACGGTTCAAGTAACACCCGTTTGCAGTATGCATGACAAGCAATTCACGCAGAGGTCGAACACAGACTTCACGGTTCAGACAAAGGTGTATCGGCTTCTCAAGAAAACATCACCGGCTTCAGGTTTCAGAGCGGCGTGAGGTTTACAACACTCAGATGCCGAGCTTTCTCGGTTTAGACAGATGGACGACAGAATGGGAGACCAACCCCCTCCACAACTCAATCTTTGGTTTAAATTGCATGTGCTTGGGCCGACACATGTCGCTCATGAGGCTGCATGCGCTCCATCAACATGCGTTCCCTTTTGCACATGTTCCCCCTTCCAGGAACTTAGGGTAAGAACATACATTTCACATAGCTTTTGGAATAATAATAAATCATTATTCTCAAGGACTTAAGCCCCTAGGCTCAACACTTAGCCTCTCTTTCCAACCTTTCAACCCCTTTTCCCTTACCCACCTTGTGGAAGCTTAGTCCCCCATCACTCTTTCAAACACATCACGGTTTAGGTAACACCTGTTTGTAGGATGCGTGACAAGCAATTCACGCAGAGGTCGAACACAGACTCCATAGTTCAGACAGAGGTGCAGCGGCTTCTCAAGAAAACATCACCGGCTTCGGGTTTTAGAGCGGTGTGAGGTTTACAACACTCAGACGCAGAGCTTTCTCGGTTCAGACAGATGGACGACAGAATGGGAGACCAACCCCCTCCACAGCTCAATCTTTGGTTTAAATTGCATGTGCCTGGGCCGACACATGTTGCTCATGAGGCTGCATGTGCTCCATCAACATGTGTTCCCTTTTGCACACGTTCTCCCTTCCAGGAACTTAGGGTAAGAACATCACATAGCTTTTGGAATAATAATAAATTATTATTCACAAAGACTTAAGCCCCTAGGCTCAACCCTTAGCCTCTCTTTCCAACCTTTCAGCCCCTTTTCCCTTACCCACCTTGTGGAAGCTTAGTCCCCCATCACTCTTTCTTCATGGTCGGTCTGCATGCCGCGATGCTTAATTTTTATTAATGTTCTGCATAATTACATATACAAAAACAGGCTCCTGGCCTTAAAACTTGGGCTTCCGGCCTAATAAACACATAAGCCTACCAGCTTATCAATACTCGGCTCATCAGCCTACAAAACATGATTACGACAGGGCTCGTCCTTGGGGATATTACACAAGGTTCAACCTTGCAGTAGAGCCAGAACTATTCATGCCCATTTAGTCCTTAAAAATGAGCAAATAATTTATAATCTGTAGACAGATAAAAAGTAGGAGAAACACACAACCATACTGTGGACAAAATCCAAAAGAACCGACAAGAGGCGCGGGATCAAGACTTACAAGTTACAGGCAATCACACCAAATGAATCCTGTTAATATTCTAGATGTGTTGGGATTTATTTGTCTTTATATTGGCTACGATAGCTTTGGTTCTTGCATTCATGACATTGATTGAAGTTGGGAAAATGCCCCAGCTTCCATCTCAAGTAAACATGCATACCAATTGCGTGCAAGTAAACAAGCTGCCATCCTGTACTTGAGTAGTATCATTTTTCAAATTCAACAACCATTCTGACTACAGTTCATTGGCAGTTCTTTATGGGCTTGGACCATCTGACTGTCTAGAGAATCAAAACAGATTGACGCCACAGTCCTTAACTGTTTTCAGAACCATATGAAGTAAGGGATCCCTTTGTATCCTTTTTTTCACCCACCCTATCTGCTTAATAGTAACTGATTCATTATTGAGGTCCAACAACTGTAAGTAAAAGTCAAATCCAGCAACTGTAAGTAGTAGTCAAAATCTCCTGCCACGTTGCCACTTCTGATTATTGATACTATCTTTCCCATATTTTCTTTGAGAACTGGAAGTCTCCTAGAACCCTAAGCCTACATTAGATGCCTCAGACATTGAAAATGAGATAGGCTGCCAGTGGGTCAAGACAAGGAATTTCCTTGTACTCACCTTGACACTATCATTCAGATATGACTTGCCAGTAGAGAATACATGAGAATCAACACAGAAATCTGTTTCTTTGCATAGAGAAGTGAGGTGCTCTACAGTCTGGGTCGGGAAAGATATCCATTACTTCGTGGAACGCTCCTATGCACATGAAAAAAAGCCAATTTGCTATGCATACATACAAACATATATACATATTACATACTAGCATAGATCCATCTTAATTCCATATTATAAAGCACCAAGAGATTCTCATCTGGATTTTTTTTTATCCCTCCTGGCACTTAGATCTGGGGTTAGTATGGATCTATGCTACTCTACTTCTAATATTATCTGTTGTGTCTCTGCAGGTGGGAAATGATACGCTCGAGTTTAATGATTGATAGTTATATTATGGTTCAGAGAAACCATAATCATCCACAAAAAGGGATACAAGTCCCTCCTAAGAAAGTTATAGTAGTCAGAATAGAAAACCCCAACAAGCATTCTAGAGATTTGAAGTGTCTTAGGACATACAGTATGTTACAGAAGATTTGCAACAAACTAATCACAAACAGCTACCCTATTGTTAGAATTCCTGAAGAAATCAAAATGATTTGAATGGTCACAAAAGCAAAATAAGCCCTTTCAACATCCTTAAGAAAGGACCAATAGAAACTCCTTAAGAAAGGACCAATAGAAACACCTATCTTGATGTTTAGACCATTTGTAACCATTGGATGCAAGTGGGAAAACTATCGGAAGCAGTACTACTGCAAAATGGAAAAGTTGTAGCCTAAGAAAGTAGAGAAAAATAACGTCACAAATGCAAGATACGTGATCTTTGATCTAAAATTATTGATAATTATTCACATCAATAAATATGGAAACATCACCTCAAAAATAATGACTTTGAAGCAACAACAGTTCAAAAACTACTATATTTTCCCTCCAAAAGGAGATCTCACTAACAATTTGCTAGTACATTTGGTCCTTAAAATTTTCAATAAGTATAAAAGTGACTTATAAAGCTAGAAAAGCGACTCAGACGCATCTTGCCCAAGATCATCCGATCAGAGCAAACTAGTTTTTATCAAAGCCCCTTTTATCTTGGACAATGTTATTGATACTATATGGGGGTGCACTCCCTAGGGTAGGGGGCATGTTCCCCTCCCTCCTTGCACTCTGGGGATAGGTAATCTTTGTGGAAAACATTTTCCCATGCTCCCTCTTTGTGGGACACAAGGAAATGCATGAGGAAAATTTTCACCCAAAAAGGGGAACGTTCTCGTTTTCTTCAAGACTTGTAGATGCCCCCCTCCTTGAAAATGGAGATTCTTGGGTTCTCCTCGTGAAAATTGCCCATCGGCCCTTTGAAAAAGGTCAACCAAAAACAGAAACCTGAATCATTATCATATCACAAATGTGATTGTTTTTCATATGTTAACACTTGGACGTATCATTTATGTTATATATATATATATATATTTTAGGATTTTGTATGGGTCCCCTATCTTTGGACCTTGATGCTCCCTATGACCTTCCATAAAACTTGGGGGGTGTCTCCATATGTCCTTCAATGTGTTTCCTTGTTCTTGTATACTAGAAACTTGGTTTCAAGGCCATTTTCATCCAAATTGATTTTGTGAAGGCATATGATCGATTTTAATGGCATTCATTTTAGTGAGCTATAGAAATTTTCTTTGATGATGCGGTTGTCCGTGGACGCATCAAGCATATTCCCCTCCCTATGTTGGATACTTGCCAACATTTAAATGGCCACTTCGTCAAAAACTCCTTTTTAACCATTCTAGAGGAGTTGTTTGTGAATGCAACGTTAATAGATCTTTAACTCTACTTTGGGTTCTAAGTTGAAAATGGCTAAAACAAAGTGCTATTAGCTATGCCAGGATGACCTCTCGAATTGGTTGACCCCTTCATTTTTCAGACCTCATTAATTACATTGTGGGAAGTGATTCTCCAAAGGTTTGCTAAAATGGTAGACAAGTGGATAACAAAGCCTATGGCACTGGTAACTAGATGTTTGATTTTTTCTAAGGTTCATGCTACCATGCATGTTTATTCCTCATCTTGTTGCGTTCCCTTTGCTATGACGTTACAGATCCTTGAGAAACTCCTTTAAGACTTTCATTGGGCCGACCTTTTGGGGAAGAAAGGATTCCATTGTGTCCATTGGAGCTTCTGTTGCAGCCCCAAGGATTTGGTAGGTATGGGTATGATTGGTTTCTTTTGATAACATCAAGCATTATATGCAAAGTGGCTCATCTAGGCAAGGTAGGGCAATAGAAGTTGGGAATTGGTATTGTGAAAGTACATTTCACTTGGGGCCCTGTTGAGTAAAAGAAGTTGGAGTAATGTGAACTTTCAAACCCTTCTACTTACATCATTGAAGGTGAAAATCAAAGGGTTGTTTGTGGCATAGAGTATATGGAAAGCATTAGAGATTGTCAAACCTTGTCTCGTCTGGTGGTTGCCAATTCTATTGTTAAATGATAAGCCCTTGGAGGAAATCCCCTGGTTTTTGGCCAAATACCTTTTTAAGACGAGCATTGTTAAAGTGGGGGACTCTTTTCATGCTTAGTCCAGGGATTGGAAATTTTGGGTTGGGTTGAAGGTTGAATTCAACTTGGTCAACATTAACAAGATGATTATTAAGAGGGTTAAAGAGGGGCAATGTTAAGGCGGGAGACCTTGTGTTAAATATTGTGGAAGTTATCTTCTATGCAGACTACTCGGTTGTATTGGTTCCAAATTGTATGGAAGCCTTATATTGAACTGAAGAACACATTTTGGGGTTGATTTTTGGTTTTGGGTGACCTTCCACTTGGCTAATGCCTTCAATATCTGGGAGCGATTCAACCCAAGTGCCTCCTTTTTCACAAGGAAGAGCTATTAAACATTTGTTTGGTTCTACCCTTTTGCTAAGTTAGCTTGGGGCTCAAACTTGTTGTCAACTTCTCCATGTCCATTACCTATAACTTTGCCCCTTTTGGTGATAAGCTCTGATTGGTTGTTAAATTTCATGTAGCATGGCAACTTGTTAGAGTAAAAACTTTGGAAACATGAAATGATTGTGTTTTTAATAAAGTTCAACCTTTCTCCATTTTCCTTGGTTTGATGAAGCATTGTGATGTGCAAATCTCCACTTGCAAATCTAGATGCAATCTAGTAAGGTGGAGCTTGAGCGAGAGCATCTTCAAAGTCTTGGAAAACTAGGGGGTGGCTCCTTGGACCATGAGTTGAGTCCTTGCACATGTTTAGTCTCGACTTGGTTTGGCCCGTTCCCACAGGTTTGGTAGTGGATCATGCCATAGGGATGATCGCCTTGTTGGTGAATGTGGAGAGTACCATGGTCAGGAGCACCACAATTGACCTATGATAGAGCATTAGCTACGATCTGGTCATTTTTTAGTGAACATTCCGAGCCCTTCAAATTGAGGCTCCGTCGTGCGAGTTAGCCATTTCGTTGGAGAAGTGGCTAGAGTAAGATAGTGATGGTACAAAACCTGCTTTTCCTGATGATGACCCTGCCATTAATGGGTGGGGCTCAAATCCAAATGATAAATATCATATTCTTGAGTGGGGACTTCTTTGCTGCCCCTTGATGTCTATCTTTGTTTTAGCCAACTAGCCATTATTTCTACTTTTAAAATGATGTTGTTAAGGAATCCCATGGGCTTGAACAATCTTAATATTTTAATGTGTTAAGCGTCTAGGGCTAAAGCCTAATACTGTTTTAGTTTTGGCTAGTCTTTGTGACAATTTCTTGTTGCTAGAGTTTATGCTCATGGTGGCTGCTATATACAGTCTGGTTCTTTTGTATATAACATTTTTTTAGTATTTAAAAGGAAGCATTTTGTTCAAAAGAATATCTCTCCCCCCAAATATATGCAAGCAACAATATCCTCCGTAGAATAAAATTTAAAAAGTGAAATGAAGAAAGGGCAATAGGATGACAAAGAATGTTGAGAAATTATATCATTACTAAAACAAGGGAAGCACCTACCCGACTACAGACTAGAGGATGACACATTATTCTGCAAAGATGCCTTAACTTTAAAATTCTTTTGAATTGCATGATAGATCCTTAGTGAGTTACAAAGGTTGGAACAAAACTTATGAATAAGCTAAATGCCATGTCTATTGGAAAAACATGATAAAAATCTGGAAAATGTATATTAAATATTTGTTAATAGGAACCTACCTTTTGATAGATGAAAGACCTAGAAATAAATTGTCCCACCCTCTCGCACTCAAGTGAAGAATGACACATTTTGTAATCTCAGTAAATGCCCAAAGGTTACATCCATATCGATTGCACATCTGGTAAAGCCCAGACAATAAGGGAGCATGCCTGCCAGAATCTGAACCTGGGTCATTGTCACAACAACCACTCCAATTTGTTGCTAGACCACAACACGATCTACAGCTGGAAAATGTATATATCCTTGGGAAACTTGTGAAGTAAACAAACCAAAAAATAATGGTCCAATTGTCAATCTTATGCCATTTTCTAATCTTAACCACAACTAGGAAATCATTTATATGGATTTCATTATTTGTTCACTGAGGATAGCAAAACAAGATAACCAAATGCTTGTATTTGTAGATTGGACACCCTAATGCTCGTAGTTTAGATGCGCTACTCTAAATGGCAAGATTCATTGGGAAAATTGTGAAGTAAACAAACCAAAAAAGAATGCTTCGATTGGAAATTTTGTAAAGGTGGGCATCATAAAGAGGGATAACTTATTTTCTCAAAAAAAGTCACTTATCTCCCAAGTAAGGCCTATAAGTCTTCATATTCACTGATGGTGTGTTGTCTTTCCTCTTAGTTAACCTTCACATTCTTCAGATATTAGGTATGTACTATGGATATAATTCCCAGCTCGCACTCCATAGCTTTAATCTATGCCATTTTCCACTCTTAACAACAATTGGGAAAATATTTCTATGGACTTCATCACTTGTTTTTTTAACAATAAAAACTTCGTGGGGAAACCTGAAAGATGTTTCCCGCATTTGTGGATGGCATCTCTAGTAGACCCATTGGCATATGCTAGTTGGCCTCAGCCAAGGGGATTTGAACTGGGCACCTGCTGGCATGGAACTAGCGAAATTCTGAACAACATTGGCGGCATCTGGTTGAGCTAACCTCATGGGCTACTTCATCACTTGTTTACCAAGAAGAATAGCAAACGAAAATAACCAATTGCTTGCAAGTTGCAATGGTAGATGTGTTACCCTAAATGGCAAGATTCATTCCTTACCTCCTGAAGCATCAAGTTTGTAATATTGCAAAAATATTTTTCTGGGAAATTGCCTCTCGTTTCATTGTTTGATTTATTTCATGTATTTCATTAGTTTTATGTTTTTGGAGTAGCCTAGTGCACTCCCACAACTTAGTACACTGATTGTACTTCCAAGTTACCTGTCCCATTGACCTATCCTTTTGGTCATTTGTTAGACATTGATATAATTATCTATCCCTTGCCTAAAAACATTATTAGTGACTGATAATAAGTACAGAGAATTTTTTGAAAAGCCCGTTCAAAACTCTAGGTACCCAACTAAATTCCGGTGACGAAAATCACCTGCCGACAAATAAACAAACAAAAAGTATTTCAAATTTTGATGGCATGTTAAGATTACATTATCTATCCTTGCCTAAAAAACATTATTAGGCGGATCGAATAAGTACAGACACTTTTATGTCTGCTCAAAACTCTAGGTGTACCTTAACTAAATTCCGGTGATTTAAAATCACCTTATTGGATAAATAAAATAAAACAAAAGTATTTAAATTTGATACATGTTAAGATTACAAATGGCTCTACAAATGATCTCCCCATGTGAGAAGAAAGATTACTGCCTTAATGACGAGATTTATAACAGAGAGTAAAACCACTCAGCAGTTGGCATGATACTACTAAAAGCTAAGTATTTAGAATTTGTCCTAATTTATCTCATTAATTTTTAATCTTACAATCTCTTAAATGCAAAACTGAAGATCTTAATGCAAATGCTAGAGAAAAGAACTAAGAAATTGCAAAAGGAATAGGGAATGAGCACAATCAAGATCCAAGTTATACGAACATCAACATTGCACTACCTAAGAGTCAAACAAGATAGCTCACTATGATTACAAAAGTAAACAAAACTTTCCCCTATGATCCATTTGCAATCCCTAAAGAGGATAAATGGGGTTGCTTACAAGTTACAACTTATCACACTACATTAAAACACAACTTGTTTTTCACGTGAGATTTTTAAGAAAGAATAACCTAGTTTCAGCAATGTCCAAGCTATGTGGATGTATAAGAAAGAGAACAAGAATCCTCCAATCTTCTTTTACAGACAGACTGCTTCAGAACGAACTTCCTCAGAAGCGACTTTCAACCTAGAGATTTACAGACTATCTCAACCAGTTACTTTTGATCCCCAAGGTCATAAATTGATGGGAGGGAAGAGCATACGTAAACTGGATCGATTTACACACTTAAGACACAATATCTTTTCCAACTGTTTCTGATCCCCAAGATCACCAGTTGGTGTGAGGGAAGAGCATACTTAAGAATGGATCATACTATACAGACTCAATACTCTAACTCAGACTCAGACTTGCAGAGCTCCGAATGCCAACTCTCGTATGAATAAATGAGAGGCTCCGACCTTTAATTATAGCATATCCAACCGATTAATTGGGAATTGTAAACTTGCATCTTTAGGTCAAAAGAAGATGTTTTCATGAGGAGATAGATCTCATGATCCGACCAGACTGACAAAAGACAAAATACGACCAAGATTCGGGGCAAGTGGGGACAACCTCTTGTTATCTCGTCCCTTAGTGGTCTTTTGACATATGGGGTCCTGAATCAGACCTGACAGATACACAGTGGAGTACTGCGTCACCCACGAAATGATATGGCCTAAGAAATGGCCGACAAATAAACAAAGTACAAAGTGGAGTGTACTGCCATCCATGGAGCATATTTTAAGATTTTACAAAATATTATATAGCCGATAAAACAAATATACTATGTACAAACTAGGCTCCACAATGCTTTTACACTAATCCTCCATGCAGTTATTCAGATTATGACGCTCTTCCTCAGTCCAAGAGATGTCAGAGTCGTAACCATATGGGTTTTGTGATTCAGGTACTTGTGGTACTGGAAAGAGAAAGTCATCAAGGCAACGTCCCATAAAGGATTCAGGCATGAGTGCATGTTTATGATCTTTAAGATACTCCCCTTGATAGTTGGTTTGGACCTTAAGGGTTAGGAGCATCTCCTCTCGAGCTATGCCTAGGATTCTTCCATCCTTATCCTTTAGTGCCTGTTCATATTGTACAAGTTCTGGAGGATCAAGTTTGAACAAAGATGCAACTACGAATTTTAGCTTGAATTTGAACCAGAGTTCATACTGTGCTGCAATCATAAGTTCATGCTGTAAGTTGAAAATAAACTGTTCTTGTTGAAAATAAGTTCATCCCATTAATGTTGAAAGAAGACAGATTATTTGTTTGGGATGACGATGGCATGGGGATATCTCCTTGTTCAGATTTGATGGTCATCATCTGGAGATATTTTGCTTTTTGCTTTAATGGGTGAGGCCATTTTCTTATAACAGAAACTTCTTCTGCAATACTTTGCAAAGTTCTGTCAGATTCTCCAAAATCCCATTTTGCTCTCAGATCTTCTTCTTGAAACATTCCAAAGGATTTGTTTCTTTTATGCTTCTTAGCATCTTCTTTATCTATGAAGATACCAGGCTGTACAATGTTGGGATTTCTCATAGGCTTCTGAGAGCTCTTCTTAACCTCATCTATTTTATGCAATAAGGTGTCCAGGAGGTTAGTTGGTCAAAGCGGGCTTCTACTTTGGCCATAGAGTTTTTCAACTCCGAGGTGTCTGTCAGGACATGTGTGAGAATTTCTTGGCAAGTCGGGCATTCAAGGTGCTTCCCTATATGCTTGTGTGAATTTGACATACTGGATAAAGACGCTGTAGCAATCTGGTTACAGGTGTGTTTCATCTCAGATGCAGGAGGATTCAGTTCTGGGAGTTTTAAGGACAGGGATCTGTGGATTGTAGACAAAGGAACTGGTTTCTTTGTTAAATCTTCTGCATGGGAAATCATCTGGATTTTGAAGTTGTCATACTTATTTTCCCAGACAGTGGGTTATTCTATCCCAGTCCAGTCAAACGTGACATGCTGAACTTGCTTGGATTTGTCCTTTTCTACCACGCTGTGCAAGCGTGGAGTGTTTTGGACAGTTTTCTGTAAAGGAGGAAGAGTATCATTGCCAAAATGAATAACCAGGAGAGACTTGAGTTGGATGAACCGAAAATTTACTGACATATCGAAGCCTGAAGGGAGAATATAAGCTTTTAAGAATTCATATATATTATGATCAGAAAGTGAAATAAAGTATTTAGGAAAAACAGTTGCAAATGCGGGGCCATCAGAAAGAGGTGCAGAAAATCCACCAACTAAAGCATTGGAGAATTTATTATGTCTGATATCGACGACACAGACCAAGGAAGATACAAGAAAATATGGCCTGACTAAAGGATTTAAGCCAAACTTGATTGCACCTATATAAGCATAAGAATATCCCTGTCTTTTTGCCCAGTCAATTAGATCTCTGTCTATTAAGGTAATATGCACTGGATCTTCATGAGCAGAGAAAGGAATGTCAATAGAATGGACTTTGATGAATGAATGAGACAGGTAATTCCACCACTTTAATTTGTAAACATCTTGTGGACGGATAGGGGGGAGTTTCCAGTGTTCTGAAGAATTAGGCTCATGAATGGAGATTAAACTTGTCAGGAACTTGTTCCCGATAGTGTTGATGGAGTTCGTCGTTCTGCTATAGATGTCATGGGAGTACTATCTACTGAAGTAGATACTTCTGTGATGTCGACTGTATCCATGGAAGGATCCATCTAAAATATAATCAACTTAGAGAAAATAACCAGGATAACTGGGAACGGCCTATGGTCACAGACGCCAATCCTCGGCTTTACAGACCTAAAATTTTCCTCACATCCCACTGGCTTTAAACTATTTTCTCATCATTTATTAGAAATAACATTTATGCAGATAGATAGCCGAGTGACAATAAACTCAATAGAAGAATGCAGAGATGTTGCATAAATATTACAGTATGCAAATATTTCATTAAATGAACAAGCTCTTACAAATTTGACAGAAGCTTGAACACTGAAGTCTTTGGCTCTGATACCAACAAGTAGGATCGACCTCCAATCTTTGTTTACAGACAGACTGCTTCAGAACGAACTTCCTCAGAAGCGACTTTAAACCCAGAGATTTACAGACTATCTCAACCCAGAGATTTACAGCTCACATTGGATTGAACAGTCAACAATCTAATTGTGAATATGTAGGGTTTGCATAGAGGAAATACTCGAGAGAGTAGAATCCATGCTCTACACTAGTCTAGTCCAATATGAATTAATTTAAAGTTAATTTTATAGACTAACATTGTAATATGAATATGTCAGAATTGTATAATGTCACTCAAAGTTTAAAGTTTGGTTGTTTATCTGGTTAGAAATTATTAGATAGTTT